>JAUZNJ010004016.1:0-18529 GCA_034780135.1 Jordanella pulchra | reverse complement strand
CTGCCAGAGATAGGCACCTGCCAAACCGCAACCCTGACGGATGAAGCGGGAGAAGATGGATGGATAGATATTTTGTCCAGTAATTTACTCTTCTACAACAGTACTACAAAAATTTGATGAGAATTTATTTCCGTTCACTTAAAGTCTTTTAGTACATTGAAGCCTGTGATGTTTACATTATTCAATGTAAATGTATTTTTTTCCTACAAGCCTACTTACTGAGTGTGTTGATTTTAATGAAGGTTGAAATTTCAAAAATCTGAAGTTAAACAAAATTTCATGAATTGTACAGTAAGGGCAAGTTTGGCAACTGATTTTCAGATTTGTGTTTTATTAAATATGAAAAGAAAACCAGTCAAAATGAAATGTGTGGTCTGGAAATATACAGGGTTATACAGGGTCTGTTTATGGCACTGCTTGTTAAATATTTCGGTAATTGCATTTTCTCCAAAGAAACAAATAACAAAAAGAATAAATGTTTCTTTGTTGTGTTAAATGACAAAATATGACATTTTTTGTCTTAGATGATCAGCAAGCTTTACATTTGTATTTATTTTTATGTTTGAGATGTGAAAACAAATTCCTAAGTTAAGAGATATTCCTCACCCATCCAATATAACACTGACCACTGATTAATCTGATTCCTGTTTCTTCTGCACACCAAAGAAAGTTTGGTTATAAAAAGTGCAAAGTGAGGCACCAAGTCAGTGAGGCTCACCACAAACTAAACACCTCAGAACACATGTAGTTAACTTCTGCTTATAAATGCGTTGTTAAGAATCAAACACAACGGATTAAAAAGTATATTACATTTTTTAATCAAAACTGTCAAACTACTTTTCATGTTAACGAGACTTAGATAATGGACCCATTTGCCTTTTAGAGAAGCATCTGTTGAAGAAGTTTACTGAGGATCACGTGGTTCATTTGAATATATATGACCATACAGTCGGTAAAACAAGTATTCAACACGCCAACTTTTTTCTCAGTAAATATATTTCTAGAGGAGCAATTGACGTGACATTTACTGACATGACTATAATTTCAAAAATTAAAATTTGAAATCATCCATAAAATACATCTGTAAAAATAAAAATAGAAAATTTGAATTAGTCCAGGGGACAATAGTTATGGTTTCTCTTCCAGCGCATGTCATATTTTATTTATTATAAATTTATTCTGTATTATGTATTTGGTGCATGAGCCATAACGGGACAGGACCCCTGTTGGCCCCTGTCTAGAACCGCCTATGCCACAATCAAACTAATTAGAATGATGTATATTTATGTCATTTATTTATATCAAAATGTGTTTGTTCTGTAGGGTAAAATGGATTATATGATCAAAACACTCGTGTACATATAAAAATGCTGAACTACTTTTATTAGTTTGTTATAATTGCTCTCTTCTGATGGGAAAATCCAATTACCCAAACACTCACTGGCATTTTAGCGCGTCACAGGCGCCCACGATCACCGCAGATCGCATAGGAAAAAAACCCAATAAGCTCCACTGCAGCCAGTCGTTTCATTTTTTTTTCCTGCTTGAATATTTCAGTACACATTTTAACAACCACCCTGGGCTGGCTTTTGTGATTTCTGCTCCTTGCGTAACATAATCGCGGCGCGTCTGCCCCTCCTTGTTTCTGTGAACCAGGGAGCAGCTGCGACACCCCACCCACCCATCCAGGTCCCTCCCCCCTCCTCCTCCCGTTCCTCCGTCATTCTGCACATACATCCGAGCTGAACATCATGTTTACGAGACGCAGCGTAAAGAAAATCGCCTTAACACTGGAATGATCCGATACGGTTCTGCCCTGCTGGACCTGGATCAGGACCTGAGCTTCAAAAACGCAAAACCAAGAAGACGCGAGCATCAGGCGGACATCAGCTCTGCGGTGATTTGAGCGGAGAATCCTCTTCTCCAGCTCCGGTCTCCTCTCCTCTTCCTGCAGACCCCCGGTGTGCTCAGCCTTCCCATCACACGGAGAAATCCGTTTTAGATTGAAGACAAAAGACAAGCAGGTTCAGTTGGACAGCAATATACGCTTTTATAAAAGAAGGGACGTTAAGAAGAGGATGGAGGCCCTGTTGTCTTTGCTGAAGAGCCACCCAGGCCCGTCGGTTCTGGTTTGCTCTCTGCTTTTCAGGGTTGCCCACCAGCTGCTGCAGAGGCTGCCTGTCCCTAAGGTGGTGCAGCAGGACGCCTTCCGTTCCTGGAAGTGGAAGAACCTGTCAGTGTCCATGGTGCACTCACTGCTGACTGGGACATGGGCCCTGACCTGGTGAGTGTCCATCCAGAGCAGACAGCTGCCTCACCAATCTATCCATCCATTTCACACTGGGGTGGCATTGTCTATTCACGGTTCACATGATTTTCAATGTGTGGGAGAATGTGTGTGTGCAGCAGTGACAGTCAGTGGCAGCCAGGAGAAGAAGAGAGCATGTCCAGACTGAGCAAGGGATTTGGGGGGGGGAGACAATGGCATTCTTAGGTGGGGAGGGACATGCTTGTGTACAGTGGGAGACACTGAGCTCAGATGCTTCTTTTACTCAATTAATGAACAGCTAAGCACTTTTTCCCCCCCACATCTGAGCCACAGACAGAAAGACGGAAAATATCAACAGGAAAAACCTGCTGGCTTGTTGTGAAAGCATTGGAAAAAAAACAAGTTTTTTTTCAGATCATGCACATGACTCATCTTTAGAGATGGTTAGATGGTAGTAAGGCTCATACATTCAAATCCCTCTTAAATTTAGGTTACTAGAAACACTCTGAATCAGGTTTGTTAGGGAAGGAATTACAGTAATACAAAGCACATTATTGTGGCAAGTTTACACAGGGAGGCACTCCCAGAAAACCCTGAATTATTAGGTGTGTGTGAAATGAAATGGAAGCTGATGCATTTTTTTAGCACTGGAGAGAGACTTATTGGTACTATGATCAAATGATATCTCTCAAAAGTGTAGGGATCCTCCTAAAACCAGGTTTTCCATAAAGAATTGGAAAAACTTTGTGTGGCACAGTGGGGGAAATATAGCAAAATCATGCTGTGGGATCCTTTATGAACTTGTATGAAACAAAATCAAATCCTGAAAACTGAATCACAGGGAATTCAACAAATCATTAGTTCTTTTTTTATTTTAATTTATTTTTAGGTAAATTTTGAAGTTCTAATCTTAAAGTGTGAGAATACTGTACATCTGATCAAGGTTTGTTGTTTCTTTTCTTTTTTTTGTTCCTAACTAACTGGTGTGTGCAGCTCTGCGAGCCACCACACCTATAAAACATCTGCTAAAAGCAATCATGTCTGGCGGTTGGGAAGGTTTTAAAGGGCATTACTTACTGATATCTCTGCTTAGTCAGGATTTTCTCTTCCTAAATGAGCCTGTGTTTGTCTGACTGGTGAATATTCAGGGCGTTTAATCCATAATTTGTATCCTTCTCTCCAGTGTGGTGATCTGGCCCGAGACGCTTAGCAACATCCATAAGTTTCACACCCCTCTGTCCTACGTGCTCATCTGCGTCTCCACAGGTCAGTAAACACATCTGTTAGTTTTATTTGGTTGATAGATCTGACAGTGATGTCACAGTACAGTTGTGTGCAGCACATAACTGTGTAGTGAAAAACAAACGATTCGCATAATTTTCTTAAATAAATAATACATTATTACTCTGTTACTCCTTGATAATAATGGAAATTATTATCTTTAGAAGTGACCTTATTGGGATAAACAGTCCGCGTGTTTGATTTGACCTCAATATGAATCCAGCTTTCCATAGAGATCTATCTTCTAGTAGGACATTTCGTCTTCTAGCAGGAATTTAGGGGCATGGTCTCATACCATGCCTATGAAAAAGAATCATCTTTAAATAAAATTAGAAATATCTGCAAAATCCATCCATACATGTTTTATAGTCATACATACATACAAACAAACAAACAAATCCTCCTTGGCAGAGGTAACAGTATTAGCCAGGTGTTTATCCTGATAAAGTTTACTTGCTCCTTTTTTAACCTTAAAATAATTTTTGTGCTGCCAATATCACCAGACTTCAATGTTGTTTTATGCTGTCGCCATCTAATCATGCATCCATAAATTAGTCAGCTTCTGCACATTTAGCTCCTGTTTTTAAATGAACATCAGTGTTTGTATTATATTTCGAGTGCTAATTATCTTTTATTACTCTTGTAGTCCAATTAGTTTTTTTTTTAGCTTTTTTTACACTTGATCTCGGACTTTTCCTTTTTATTTTATATCCCCACTGGGGAAAAGCTGGCTTGCTCGGCTCCATTCCTTCCTTGTTTAGTCATTGGCACATGCGTGGTCATACCTCTGGTCACATGATCTTGTTACGATAATTGCTGCATGCAAACCCCTTAAGTTTCCTAAAAGAAATAGTGCAAAAATAAAATCTAAAACACAGCAATAAGATAAAATAAGGTATCAGAGGACCATCCTTTAATCAGAAAGTCTTTGTATGTAACTAGAGTGAGTGCCTGGTGTAGAAATTGGTAAAGCTACAGTATGTGACCAGGCCCCTTTAACACATATCGCATCTTAGTATAAATCAAGACCTATTTTAGTTTCAAACTTTTGGTAAAACCATAAAATTGATTATTAATGACCTTCCTCCCATATGTTTTTTCAAATCTCAGTTGTGATTTGAAATTGTGTTTAGTTACGCTCTTTTTAGTTATGGGAGCCAGTTATCATTTCCTTCTTCACACCTCACCATTATGTGGCACTATGCTGGTCTGTCACATAAATTCACAACAAAATGCTGTTGTGATGCTGAATGGTAAAAATATTCAAGGAATATGAAAACTTTAGCACAGCCAGAGATGCATTATGTCTTTGCATTTTAGAAGTTCAAACAAAAAAAAAAGGATTTAGGCTTAAAATAGTGAAGTATTTCGAGTTATTGCACCTACATGCTGATTCGTGACAGGTAAAGTGTTGGAGGAGTTTAATCTCACCTTTTATTCATCAGTCTCCTACTACTCAGGAGGTGTATAATTAAGTCACTCTCTGTTTTTCAAAGCTGTCAGCAGCTCCTTTTTTAATCCTAACGGGTAAATGCCATGGCCACCAAAAACAACCCCCTTGAGTCCCAGTAGTATGCCTAAACCTCTCTTGTACAAGGCTTGGTTTTTATGTTTCTATGATAATGAAAGTCTGTGGACATCTTCCCCCAACAACTGTAAATAGCTCCACGGAGGCAAACAAAGAGCAAATGAAAGCTTTTGCATGTCTATAGACCCGCTGTTCAAGTTTCAGGCTGATCTTAGAGTGACACTCATAAAAAAAAATCCCAGTCTGAGGAAACATTTCGGTTGAATCAGGCTGTCACAGTTTAATAACCAAATGAGAACTGTCTAGTTTGTGTGTCTATATCTGATGACGAGAGACATTTCACTCTCCTGTCAGAGGAGCTTAGCATTCGTTGAAACCTGGTCTCTCTGGATGAGCCTGAGTTCATGAAATGTGGTGTGGTAATATTCTAAATTATCTCATGAAATTATCATCTTTTGATGACCACTTTAGCAGGTATGATGATTTCTGATAGTACTACAACCCTGAGTGAAGCTACTACTATTTTGTAGAATTTAAACACTAATGCTGCAAAACTGCACTGCTGTAAATACAGTATGTGTGCCCCATTACAAATGATATGAAATTTTGGTTTTAATCACACTCTATGTATGTATATCTTTTTGATCATAACACAGATTTTATTAGACATTGTCAGACTAAAATAACCTGGTTAAATACAGAAAGACGATTTTAAACTACAGATTTAATTCATTAAGCCAAAAAGTCTATCCATACTAATCATGCACAATATTAGAAAAAAAATTGCACCTTATATCTTCTCAATTGTTCTTACAATCTTGGTGACAACAATTATACGGAAACTGCCAGTAGATATTTTTTTATTTCTGTAGAGCAATTTTGTCCCATTTTTTGTGCAGAATTTTTTAAATCAGTCACAACATTTCGAGGCTAAGTGTGACTTTGATGTAGGCTCTTTCGAAACCTAATATTTTTTAGCCATACAGGGATTAATTTATTTGTGTTCTTCAGATAACTGTCCTAAATTAGCTTAAGGCCCCAGGCCTTTGCCGGACTTTCTGTTTTGAGGTTTATGGCTATGTTGTGATTACTTCCATAAATTGATTATCCACCCCGGTAGGGTGGTAAATATGTTATTTACTCAGATATTATTCAGACTGTCATACATTGTTTGGGAACACACGCCCTACTGGCTGCGTGTTAGAACAATAACTGAAAGTGTGAATCGAGCTCAAATCATGGTCAAACAGATAATTCTGCACAAATATAGAATAAATTCACCACAACTTCTTTTCAAAATATGAGCGCCTACTAGCAAAAATTATTCAGCTTCTAGGCAAACATTTTAGTTTAACACTCTTAACTAAAAATGTGTGAAACTCAAATAAAACTAAGCCGCTATGCGCAAAGAAGAAGGAAAACATGGTTGAAAACCATAATCAATGAAATGATTTAACAGTTTAGCATGGATTTTATATTTGAGATCCAAAGTTTATCTTGAAGAATTTGGAATGTGGTCAAATTAGCTTTTGGCTAATTTCGAGCAATTGGGATGTTTTTAAACCAATTCATAATGCAAATCCATGAGGGGAATAAAATATTATGCTGTCAAACAATGTTTTATTAAATGGTTTGCTTAATTAGACATCAATAACCTTGAGTTAATTAAGCTTGCAGTTAGCAGAAAAGAGGATTCCATTAAATGACTCTTGATTTGTTTTTCAATCTGAAACAATAAACGAACAAAACAGAACTTTTGTTGGTTTTTTTTCATTTTTTTCTTCATAAAACAATATAGAAAACAGAGAACAGTTATTTTTTTAATTCAACCTTTTTAAGTATGAAGAAAATATAAAAAGCATATTGATTCATTTTTTAAACTTCTAAGCAAGAAAAAAACCCCAACAGAATCACAAAGGTGTTTCTGTAAAAAACATTCAATAGTAGCTGTTTCTTAGTGTTATATCTAATATCAATCTAGAAATATCTCTTCTAGTATCTAGTGGCAGATAATAGGTAGCCTTATACATTTATTGTGTCTTCAGTTGTAAAAAACATTAAAAATAATATTTTACATTATGTAAATGTAAGGACGTATAAAATGACTTTATTAATTTATAAGAATCATTTGAAAAACTGACCACAAAAAACTCAGATAGCCTTTTTTCTCATGGCAGAGGAATTGGTTTTTGGATGGGAATATTTGCTAACTGTCCTTCTCAACGCTCCTTATAGTCAGAAAAAAAAATAACTCTCATCACCCATGTACTTTGTCTGGTTTCTCATTAGAACTTCTTGAAGCATAAAACCAACATGATGAAAAGATCTTAAGTCTCTATCTTTTAAAGTCTGGTTATACCTTGAAAACTAACCAGTTTGTAGGATGTGTAAGCAGTTGTTTTAGTATGATGTTAAAGTAGTAAAAGATATTTCATTAAGTCTAGTTATTTTACCATCTCATTTAACTTAATTTAAACTTTATGCTACAGGTTAGTAGGAGAAACAAAAGCATTAGAATTACTTAAAAATTGACAGATTTTTTTCCAACTGTGTTCCTTTAATAAAAGCTCAAAACCTGCAGATGGTTTTGTGCTCGGTGTGTGAATAACAAGCCCTCCTGCCTTCAGATAATGACACAGCAAATTAGTGTGTTGTGCTAATGGCATTTACACTACAGAGTGAAGAGAAAAGAATATGGTTATAATGTAAACCAATGAATAGTTTCTCCAGTCATTAATTAGGCTGCAGGAGGTCAGAAAACAATGGCAAGTGCACACCATAAATGTCTGTTTTCATGGTACCAAACATATGTGGTTAATACTATGCAGAGAAAGTCAGTTTAAAGAGCCCGAATTGCATTCTTTCATAGTGACCTAGATCTGAAATTGTTTATTCTTTGCTTTCCTGTTCAAGCTGGTATAGCTCATTTTAGCAATACAAATTAATCTAGTTGAAATCTGCTCAGTTTTGCAGATGCATGATGTCACATAGAGAAAGGCTGTTTTACACCCACAGAAAATCTGTTCAGTCCACATAAACCAATAAGTGAAAAGACAGATATGCCATATAAACAGACTCCGGACATTTAACCCAACTACGTATTTAATGACTTTATTTATGAATGTGAGATTTATTGTCTTGCATTAACAAGATTTTTTTTTCCAATTAATCTGCAATAGACTGAGATTTTATTTCCTTATGGTTACTCAGTTGAATAAAGGCAACTTTAGAATTGTTTTAGGAAACATGGAGAAGTTTTATTAAATAATATCAGAAGTTAGACATCAGTGGTGTATATGACAAGTTCTGCAATTTAAAAAGTTTTTTGAAATATCATTGAAGTGGCACATATTTCTTTTTTAATCATACTCCTTGAAATTAGCCATCTTTGCATCAAACTACTTTAATGTCCACACAAAAACAAGGTGTTTCTATCTACTCTTTAAACTCTTAAAGAGAAATGTAATTGTTGTTTAACTGTCCTGAGACACGTGCCATGATTCTGTTTTGAAAAGGAAAGTCTCACTTGTAACTACTACTAATCCCTTTTCTAAAACTCTGTCAGCATTTAAACTTTTACTGCAGATAGATAATTTATAACATGCTGTGGATCAGGACTAATTATTGATGACAAATATCTAAACTCATAAATTTGGACTTTTTCTTTTGTTTAAGGATACTTTGTGCAGGATGCAGGTGATATCATTCTGACCGGACACGCCAGAGGATCGTGGGAGTTCTTGCTCCATCATGCGATGGTAAGAGGATCGCAGTCGGGCTTTCATGTCAACTCATTGAAGCTCGCCTTTCTGGTTCGGGCAGCATTGCCGAGTCACAAGACTGAAGCTCAGCGAATCAGCAAAAGCTAGATTACATCAAGGCATTGAACAGGTTCAAAATGCCTAATAAAAATGAAGGTTTATTTGTCTTCCATTTTTCAACGAGATGTGCTAGATTAAAGAAAACCGCTATCAATATTAATAGCATAATAATAATGATAATGGTATTATTATTATTATATGAAATTGTTCATTCTAAATGTTCTTTAAGAGAATTTTATGTAAGAAAAACCCCATTACTGAACAGAGGGCCAGGATTGTGGTTTCAACATCAAAACATATAACTCTGTGACATTACACAAGAAAACACAAAACTTTTGAAGAACAGACTCCAACCACCAAGGAGAACAATGGGTGGGTCACTGATTTACATTTGACTTGGAATATGCTGAAGGAGGACCAATAAACTATGGGCTGCTATAGTGAGAAAGACTCCTGGATAGATATCAAAACCTTTCTAGAAAAACTGAACAAAAGCTTCTGATGGAAGCATTATGGTTTAATGCTCTTTGTCAGACATAATACTTCCGTAGTAGCTTAAATATTTCCAGAAAACATTTTCTTCTCTGTTAGTATTTCAAGGGTTGAAGTAGAGAGAGATGGTTGACCAATTACTCATAGAAAAACAATCCATGTTTGTTTTAGCTTAGCCAACGGGTTTTCTTCAGGGACTAATCACCGTTGAAGTAGGTTGATTTTTGTTCCTGCTGAGTTTTAAGTTGGCCAAATTAGAAGACCCCGTGATGACTAATTTTCTATTTCCTGTTAAATTTCACTAGATTTTATTCTATAATCTTTTATTTAAATGAAAGACTTCCAAATGCTGTCGACCCTAATAAGGTTCCAAGGATCTTCAGAGCGAAGCAGTTCACAGCTGGGTATTAGCTGCTTTTTCAAATACAATATCGATCCCCGAGCGAAATCCACTTTGAGTGACTGTTTGCCAAAAAGCTCAAACTCAGATCAGTCAGACAAAAGTTCACAAGTCCTTCTAGTCCCAACAGCATTTAGTGAACTCAGCATTTTTTTATATTTGTTATGGTGAAGGAGAACCATCCAAGCATGACATAGAAAAATGATTTAGCTAATTTTTGGTGGGACAATTGGGGTTATCAATATCTTGGCCACAGGCAAAAAAAAAAGAGATTTGTATCCCCTAATTATTTGATTTACTCAAATTCATGTTTTTTAAGAATTTTAATTGTGTAATTATTGTTCTGGGATTCATATTAATGCATTTAAGGCTCTTAACACTCAATTACCAGCCAATAAATGTAATCTGCACTACTAATATTTTAGGTAATTTTACTGTAATTGTATTTAGATATTTCTTCAGTGAGTCTGATATTATGAAAAATATATAATTGTCTCTCTAAAGCTTACACACCACTCTTGTGATGTGACATCCTTTGCAGCTGAACTGAGAAAAACCCCCAAACAGATAGTAGCACCATTTCTTCAGTAGCTCCATTCACTAAGGGAAACTAAGGCTTAATTATAAACAAACTGATATTTCTAAACTTTCTTTCTGTTAACTAATATGAGTTTTTCCTTACAGCCAATAAAAATGCAACATTTGAGATCGGAATATTACAACCTATTAATAAAAAGATACATTTTCAAAACACAACTGCCAGATAATTGAAAGACATGTTTAATGCTTTCTAAAATGTTATTTTTCCAACTGAAGTGGTTCATAATAACACATATTGTAATTTTTTAAAATGACTTTAAATCCCTCTAACACACAAAAGTCAACTATTACCATTGGATAATGTCTTAAACACATCTGATAGATGAAGTGTTTGCTCTGTCTCTAGGTGATTTGGTGCTTCCTGTACGCCCTCTACACTCAGCTCTACATCGCCGGCGCTTTGATTGCCCTCTTCGTGGAAGTCAACAGTGTCACCCTCCACCTACGGCTGATGCTAAAGCTGGCTGGAGCCCAGTCGTCCTCCATGTACCACATCAACAAGTTCGCCAACCTCTTCACATATGTCATTTTTCGGCTTAGCACCCAGTTCTACCTCACCTGGTACATCATTCAAAACTACTCCAGGCTGGATCACGGGGGTTACTTCCTTGTCACTATGATGGTAATGAATATCATGATTGTGATTTATTTCTACCGCCTGCTCCGTGCGGACTTCTTTCCTCGAAGCAAGAGCTATGTGGGACAGAATGGCACACACAACAACAACTCCAAGAAGTTTCTTAGTGACTAATATGGTGAGGTTTACAGGACTGCAATATGTTTTCTTTGTTTAAAACAAAATTGCCTGATTTTGTTGCGTTTTCATATTTACAATTGTCATGACAACAGAATCACTGCCAAAGGATTAGCTCCCAAAACACTTAAGAGAACCAACATGCAGGTGCTGCTTTCTACAGTAATTGTAAAGCAGGAAAATTTTTTATGACATTTATCATTAGTTTAAGCAAAAAGTGATAAAAACCTTAAAATTATAACAGTCTTAAAAGAAGATATTTGATATATTGCAAAAAATATGATCAGTATCTATTTTAATCACTTTTCAACTAAAGGTTAAAACGTAGTTTTGTCAGGATCCATGCAAACGCAAACCTGTCTTATTATACTGTCCATACAGAGCATACTATGGCTGACAAACATGCTGCAGATTTAAATAATGCAAACTCCTACAAAAAAACAAGTGCAACATAAGGCGCTCTACCAGACCAACAGCTAAGACATTTGATGCCTCCACATCAGCTGAACGGAAGAAACAAAAGGTATCTTACCTTATTTCTTAATGTCTTAAGAGACATGTGATTGTAACCTTTTACAATTTTGAACATCAGCATATTTATAATGGTAAAATTAGCCTGCTTGTCTTTACTGAGGGTGTCTTACTTGGTGACTGACTCCCCCTAGTGGTCTGGTGCACTTCCATAATATTAGAGAGTTTGAAAATGAAAAAAACTGCTGTTGTTATCGCTACTTTGCATAAAATTTTTTACAGCTGCATATTTTTTTTTGCAACTGGGTCATTATTATTATTATTATTTGGAACATGTTTGTGTTGCACTTGGTTTTTGTGCTTGTATGTTTTGGAGTCAGCATCGTTCATATGTCTGCAGCATGTCTGTGGTGTTCTCAGTCGTTTGCTGTGCGTTTGCACCACCGTAGCACACTGTAACATAATTACATCATAAATCACACTGAGCAGGTAGAGTATTGAGAACACTGAATGGGATGTAACGGGAAGTTTTTATAAGAGCACTGTGTGCTAATGGTTGGTATTCTCATAAAAGAAGGAATGAGATCTAAAGTGACACAATGTTGACTAAAAGATGATATCAAGCTGTAAATATACTTTTGCTCTGTTTTGTTTTTGTAGAAACAGTGTTTTTTTTCACTGATGGTATATAGAGGTAATAAAAGAAGCCTTTAAAGTTAAAGGTGATGGTAGTGATAGTTTAACACTTTGTAAAATACATCGTTTAGCAATGAAAAGAATGATGACCATCTCATGTCTGTAAGCTAAATTTAAGGAGTTAACAGTTTTATCTGTCATCCAGGGGTCAAAGGATATGAGAGATTTATGTTAAAATGTATCCTAACAAAGTGCTTGAATAAAATCAAATCTAAATGGTAAATGTGGTATAGAAACTTACTAAAGCAGTAGTACAGCAGGTATAACAATTTTAAAAGCACTCAAGTAGTGCTAAAAAAAAATCCTATCCCTTACCTCAACCTTTATACAGAGAACTGAATATCTGTAAATGAATCCCAGTAGCTGAAGATCAGCATTACTTCAGTTTACAGAGTTAATGGTTGTTGAAACAAATAACAAAAGTGGTCACTTTTGTAAGATTTTCACAAAGTATTTTTCCCCAGGCTAAATGCTACAAGCAAGCCTTCCATTTATCTTACAAACATGAGAATGGTACTGATATTTTCTGTAAACTCTCAGCTTCAACCTTTTTACAATACTTCAAGCAAAAAATACCACAAGCATAAAGATACTATGTAATTAATACTATTTCAGTTTATCTTCGACGGTGCTAGGTAGATTTTCTTATTTATTGTGACTTTCGTGTTGCTATTGTTTTCGAGTTATTTATAATGTTTGTGTTATTTGCTGCTGGAATGCTAACTTTTTCTGGTAATGTTAAACTTGTCTATTGAGGTATATGTTAGGTATACTTCAGTACTTGTATTTAAAATGGGTAATTACATTTTGTCTGCTGTGTTTTGTACAGTAAACTCATTATAGGGTATGTTGCAATATTATTTTACATCTGCATTCAATTCAGTTAAAAAAATACGTTACAAATCCCAAAGGGAAGTTAAATGTTGTAACTCAAGGCATGGGATGAAGTTTTTTTTTTCTTTTTTTGCTTGTTTGCTTTTAAAGGGGATTTTGACTAATGTTGACATTGGGAACTTTCTAGATTTGCATTTTAATATTGTATCATTATGTGGACCAATCTTCTGTCTCTATGAAGCCATTTCTTTATTTATGGCTGAAGAGATTGTGGACAGGACAGAGTTGTCCAGGACCAATTGATTTGCTAACATATTGCAATGCAGGATCTTTGTGGTCCTTCTAAAGCTGTTTGATAAAAGTCTATTGATATCTGACTCTAACGGAGCTGAAGCTGGATCTTCCTGCCGTCTGATAGCTGCTCATGAGGAACCGCCTTCGTAAAGAGCAGACAGCAGCACAATCATGTGTGGTCAGACACTGTTTATCTCTTGTTGAAATGACGATACTTTTGAAATGATCAACTTTTAAAGACAAAATCTGATAAAAATAAAGGGTCTCTTCTTCCTCTTGCATCTGAGACGGATGTAAAATACTTTGTAAAATGTACATTCCTTTGGATATTTGTTGATTTTTGTCATTCCTTTGTTAATTCTTCTGATGACAGTTTACAATCAGACATGACATTAGGTCCCCTGCCTCCTTATGGAGCTGAAACATGAACAAGGAACATCTGAGGGTGTTTGCTGTGCAGAATCCTGCAACTTTAGCAATAAAACCTTAGATTTATTTCAAAAAAAGAAATAAGATGTTACAAGTATTAAACAGAGGGATAAAACAGAATATAATAGTGTAACATAATTATTTTAGCAGTCAATTGTTATAATATTGTGGCTAATCCATGTAAACCTCATTTACTGTTTCAACCAATGCCAAGAAGACGGCATAGACCGAGCTGACATGCATCTAACCTGTGCTATAGTGCCTTCACACCTAAGTGCCTTCTGAAAAATTAGCCGAAACTTCAATAAATCAATATTTACTGCTGAATGAATTGAAGCAGTGAGAGTAACCCATGTACAACAAACTCTATAGTTAATTCATTCGACCATGAGCACAATATTGTAAATGTGTCTTGTATTGAAGTGATCTATAGCGGCCCTGTCTTTTGAATCACTGAGTGAATAAATAAGTGTTTTAAAATCACCGGTGGTCATGATTTCTTTTTCTTCATCTATTTCAAAACCCAAGGAGATTCATTTTTAGGACATATTCTCAACCTGTTTTCTACCATTTACAAAGGTGGCATAACTAATTTGTCTAACCAACATACTTTTTCACTAAACAAGCCTTTTTAAATAGTAAAGGTTAAAACAATCAAAGACAAAATGTTTAGCGAACTGAATCACCATCTGAATGATTTTCTTTTTCTTTTTTTCTTTTCAAAAATCAAAGAGCTTACAGACATGTTTATTTCTTTATTTTAATCCATATAAAAAAGCTGAAAGTTGAAACAATTTTATTAATTATTAAGCTTTTGCATTTATAATAACTACTTGAAGAGGTGAGATTTTAATTTCTTTCCTGAGTTTTTAGTCAGCAAAAAGAAAAAAAGACCCTGTGGTTTAAGGGGTATCAAATGAACCTTATGCAGCTTAGATTGTATACATTTAAAAAAACACCTATATATTTATCTACCTTACATATGTTGTTAAAATATCTTTTGGAGGAAATTATACAACTGCTAGTTAGTCCATTGTCTATACTTTTATTTCAAGCAGGATTATTTTAGAGACTAGTTCCTTTGTCCAGGGGTTTATATGTTTTCTTCCAGTATCTAAGTTGTTAAGTGTTTCGAGTTTCTCTTATGGATCCTTATTTTTGAGTTTTTCTATAATTGTTTCTAATGTATTTTATTTTTATTTTGAACCGGTGTCTTGCCAAATTTTTTTAAGTTACCATAATTACAAAAGAGACTCTTGATTCAAATCCCGCTGTGCTCCTTGTGCATATCTATTGTTGTTTTTCCAGGGAGCCGGTCTTGGCCCCTGTTATGATCCCTGTACTAAAAGAAAACAATACAAAAATCGTAAAAAAAAAAAAAAAAAAAAACTCTTGAAGAAAGTATATTTTATCCTTGATTTGAGTAGGTAGATAAGCAATTTACCAATTGAATAAGATGATTTGCATTTAAAATAGGAAGCAAACCTTACTTAAAGTTTATAATATTTATCTTATTTCAAAGACAAAAATACAAATTCCTTTGTCAGATCATCTTATACTCAGTTTAAGGAAAAATACATTTATTTTGAGATTTTCTATTTGATCAGTTTTGCAGTGTACTACAAAATTTATTTCTCATGATGATATCTATCTAAGATCTAGCAAAGAGTCTTCTTGATCTTGTTTTGAGATTGATATCCTTCTGGTTTTGAAAGTATCAAGAATATCGTCATGTTAAGCCTTACAATTATCAATTGTCATAATACTTTGGAAGATCTTTATACTTACTGTGAGTAGAATTTTCTCAAAAGAAGATGATTAGAGTCTTGAGTCTATAGGATCTAGGATCATAAAACTTGGTTAGGTGGACATTTTTTGCAGTATGTAACTGGTTTGCACCTATGACTAATTTATTACATGTATTACCTTTACAGTTGTCTTAACAAGTCATATTTAAGCTTAACCTATATTTAGATACAACCACAGCTTTCATTTTAGATCCTGAGTCTTCATCTTTGGTTTGTGTCTCACTTAATATATTAACTTACCCTGTTTTTAATGTGTATTTGTTATTATTTTCGTTCTGTGCCCCCACCCATCTTCTTCCCCCACAAATTAAAAGTAGCCAACTTAACCCTTAAAGTGAAAACTTATCTCATTGTTTTTAGTGTGAGGTTATGCTACTGCAATGAAAGAATGTTCATGTAAAGTTCATGTAATGTTCATGTAAAGCTTTGTTTTCAAGGCTTGTATCAGCTGGTGAAGAATGTAGATTCCTGGTTGTTCCACATTTTGTCCAGCAGGGGGCCTAGCAAGGGAAATGTGGAAGGAAAGAATGAATCCAAGGAACTGAGTCAGCAGCTGCTGCGGTGCTTTTCAGCCGCTTCCGTGGATCCACTTCAGCTCCATTAATAAATGGTAACTTTAAAAAAAAAACAACAAACAAACTTAAGGGACGTGGGCAGTCTTACTGTGGAGTGAAAGCCATATTTTAAGGAAGAAGAGAAGAGGACCATCTCGATCCGCTGAGGTATCCTGTAACATCTTTCCAGCTAAAACACGCTACTTTTTTAGTAAACTTTGGAAAACTCACAGCGTCTTTCTCTCCGAGTGTAGTTTCAGATCTTTACCTGCGGTTTAATGTTATATAGAGAGTTAAAGTCGATAATAATATATCCAGAATCGGATCAAATGAAGTAAATAGATGTTTTTTTTTCATCTTCATTCGGAGCTTTGATGAACAATAGGATTAAAACAGACAGTAAGTGGATCAGCGCTGATTACAGTCCCCCCCGGCTCCATTTAATTTCATGGATAATCAACCTTTGGCTCCTTTAGGCTGCCGTAGTTTTTGGGAAATCTAAACTATGGGTCTGTGTGGTCCGGTTTATTTTCCACTGACTGTATATTACATACAATAACACCTGGTGATGTATCAAATGCATGAGGGTTTAGAAACAGAGACCTGTTTCTAAGTTATTTACTTGATAGAATTAGCTTTTGGAGCTAAATGCTATTCTTGACAAAAAAAAAAAAAACAAACAAAAAAGTGTTTCATCTTATGTATCCTCAAATCTTCATTATTGAAGAGGGCGATTTTTTTGTAATACCTTTTAGAAAGACAAATAAAATCATTTTTTTCTGTTCTCACTACAAGTTTAATATTGTATACAGTTTATTTTTTGCTTAGTCTAAACTACTGGCATATTTCATTTACAACAGTAACCAAACTAAAATAATCCCATGTTTGAAATAAAACTGTCAAATAGTTAAAAAAAAAAAAAAAAACTTGGACTGTGATTATAAAAAAGTCTGGACGAGAAGCTTAAGGATGATGGCTAAAGATGTGAAAATATCTCTAAAGCTGAGAAATGCAGCAAAAAAACAAAATGTCATCTTTTGGTCCATAGGTATTTTCAATGCAGTAAAATGCTATAAATGCTTGTGTAAAAGTATTTGTTTTCAAACATCATTGATGTTAACATTTTGAGGTTACCAAAAGCTTCTTAAGGTCAAATCTGCCTTATTTTTTTAAATGTTTATGTTGAAATGATGCTTCAAAGGAACAAAATATTGCTTTAACTTTTATGCATCTGACACCTAAGCACATACATCCGATATAAACTCAGATGTCATTTTTAGACCTGTTTAATATTTATGCAAATGCCATTTAAAGATCGCAGAAATCATCTCACAATAAGCTTTAAAGTCTGCTCAGGTAAAGATGCACTCACCTCAGCATGCTTTATGCTTTAACCTAAAGCACAACTAACTGCTTCACTTGCTCTATGATTAGTGCTGGACAATATTTTAATAACAATATATATTTTTTCTACATCGACCGGAATTAAGAAATGTATCGTGATATAAATTTTAGACATATCGTCCAGCTCTGTCTAGGATTAATTCACCTCAAAACTTGTTTAAACATTTGGAGAATGTAAAACTTCATTCAGAAATGATCAGTAAATACTAACATCTGTTAAAAAAAGAAAAAAACAGCAAAAAAAAAAAACAACCTGGTGACATGACATCAAAAGTAATGTACCTCGACAGTCCCTGTGTGTTGGGATCACATCATTATCCCAGACACTCTTACTTTGAACACATGGCAGGAGTTCTACTGAATCCGTTTAACTCTCTTTATGCCTGCATACATGGCAAGACACAGAAAAGGTTAAAAATGTTTGTTTTTATGTTGTTTAGACATTCCTTCCCAGGAAGCTTCATGTCTCTCAGAGTTCCAGCCATGAGCGTTTTTCCTCCTGTTCGACGGGACCGAGTCATTGCGCAGCTCCCTCAGGTAATAAGCACAAGTAGGACTGTTAATAAGAGTTATTCTTAAAAAAAAGCAATTAAAGCTTCTCTAATCTCTCTCTCTCTCTCTCTTTCCAATGGGTCAGGCTTTCAGAAAAGAAGCGGCTTTTCACATTACAGAAGATTTCAACAATAAAGTGAGGACCGCCTGCCAGGAGCAGCGGACTGGCACCGTGGGGTGAGAACCCACACCTGAACCTT
The DNA here is from genome assembly GCA_034780135.1 of Jordanella pulchra. NCBI lineage: Eukaryota > Metazoa > Chordata > Actinopteri > Cyprinodontiformes > Cyprinodontidae > Jordanella > Jordanella pulchra. The sequence goes on along the minus strand of JAUZNJ010004016.1, from coordinate 142 downwards.
TGATCATTCTTTAGATTTCATTTGCTGATTCTTCTTTCATTCTTTACGACAGATTTAAAATCTCCAAAGTCATTGTCGTTGGTGACCTGGCTGTGGGAAAAACCTGCCTGATTAATAGGTGAACTTCATTCTTTTTTAATAT
>JAUZNJ010004005.1:0-18530 GCA_034780135.1 Jordanella pulchra | reverse complement strand
TATATATATATATATATATATATATATATATATATATATATATATATATATATATATATACACAGAATTTAATCAACTCCTCTACCTGCTGTCATCCAGTTCAATAAAACACAGAGAAAAAGTATTGAACATTATTTCACTTAAGATGACAAAATCACAACTGAAGGGGAAGGAGTTCATTTATTAAACATAAAGAAACATGTAATTAAAGAACATACAGCAATCTGTTCGACCTAAATATTAGTGCTAACTCAGCAGATCTTAGTCTTAAGGTTTGGCAGAAGTTCAGTTAATATCAGGATGTATCATTATCTTACTTAATATGGATTTTAGCACCTTGTCAAGGAAAAAAATATAATAAAAGTGTTTAAGGTGATAGGATTAAGTGGAGGGATCTCACACATGATTTTATCAACCGTTTCCCTGTTCAATTTTTAAAACATAAAAATCTAGTCTTAGTGAATTAGAAACCAAATATTTGTCACCTACTGTAAGTCTTGGATGTACACAGTGTAAGATATAGTACAAGATAAATATCCTTTATTGTCCTTCAGCAAACTGAAAGGTAAATGGAAGATTAACACACTGGTTAGAGTATAAAAACAAAAAAATCAAGCAGTGATATAAACACTGAATTTGAGCCGTTTGGGAGCAGCGATGGTTACAAAGTCCAACAGTTGCTGGGCAGAAGAATCTGCCTTAGTGCTTCCCTGTGCACCTTGGATTCACTTTCTCTATACAAGCAAGTCGGCTGCTTGAAATGGGTATAAAAAAAAGAAACCACATAAATCAAACTGTCAAAACTGCCCTCAGTCCTTTTTTTGATTAACTACTTCAGCGTCAATGAAGGTGTTTAAAATATTTCTGTCATAAATAAGTTTCTGCCTCTATAGTTGCCTCAGAGAAGATTAAGAAAAAGATGACAGGATGTAATAGTAATATCTCTGAGAAGCTAAACATAAAGATGTTTTTCAGTGAGACTTAAAAAATGTCCCTTTAATAAAATAAAAAGCTTCATTAGATAAAAAAAAAATACTGTTTCTTGTGAAAGTGCAGGAAATTTATGAATTATCTAAACCTCAATGAAATGTGTTTAAGCAGAAGTAGATGTAGCCACATTGTTCTTTCATGGAGGATATTTATGATCTGCATAAACAGTGTGTTTCAAAACAGATCTGTGCAGCAGATTTGAGACCATCATTACACACTGGTTTAACTAAGCCAAAATCTCCTTGCACAGAGGTCACCCACGGTTGAAACTCCAGGGAGCTGCAGATCCATACCACAGACCCATGCTCCCCAAAACATGGAAGCATTAGACTTATTCTACACTCGCTGCTCATCACGCTAATTGAAGCATGCATGGCTAGGAACAGCATTATATGTCCACTGTGGGACCACAGCGTGTGGAGATACTGATGTTTAGAATCCCCAATAATCAAAGAAAAGTGATTCTTTTTAGGGACTGCTTGGTTTGATCACTAACCATCTGTTAGGGTGTAAGTGAGAAAGAAAAAGGACAAAAATCCTTTTTGACCATGTATTGACATTTTGATTTTGTGTGTCATGAATGGCAGCTGGTTTCATGAATTTTTGCGCTAGTTTTTATGGCCATATTTAAGGATGTTTAAATCAGATTTGCTCAGGTGGTAAACCCCCCCCCAATGCTCTGGGGTGACAGACTTTAAAATCCACACACCTACCTCATTCTTGGCTCAAGTCCCTTTCGGAAATTCTTTGAGTTGATTCTGCAGTAAAAATGTAACCTTTGTTCTGTAACTGGTGGGTCTCTAGTGATTGTCACTTTGTTTGGGGGAAACAAACTGGAAGAATTTTCCGCTCAAAACGTGACTAAGCTCCATCTTCTCATAGATCTACTTTCACCGAACCACTGGAGCCTGAGGCATCTGCCAGATGCTTCCACCGCTGCCTCATAGCAGCAGCATTAATATAAAAGATAGTGAATCCTTTACAGCGTTATAAATGAGGAACACTGCACACAACCTTGTAGATTCCTTGGGGAATTAAAAAATATATATAATAGCAAAAACTTTAATATGATTAGAGATTCAAATTTGCAAATCTAACTTCTAAAATGCTCATAAAATTGCACTTTGATTAAAGGGACAAAATATGTGCAGATTTTATAAATTGAATGCAGACAAGGAATAATTAAGGCATCCATATATTCACAGGGGTACCATTACCTGGAAAATGATCAAATGGACAGACCATGCCTCCTAAATGCACTTGACTTTACAGAGACTTCTTTATGTTGGAAATGCCTGCAGGTAGTTTGATCTCTGACCGTGAAGATTTACAGGAGTGGAGCAAAGGAGGGCAGAGACTGCACACCTCTTGAGTGGATTTTTATTTATTTATTTTTTTTTTTTATTGAGCTATGAGCTACATGTACAGCTTCGTTTGATAATACAGTCAAACTCAGACTGATGCATCAACACTTCATTAGAAATCTGAAACCTTCAGTGTCTTTTTTTTCCTCCTTAGTTTGCAGGCAGATGAGAAATAACGACTCCTGTGCTGCTTTTACTCCTTTTTTGGCTGGAGCCCTGCAGCCAGTTTAGACTTACATTCCTCTAGGCTGCACTCTGCCTCTGCTCAATCTGCTCCCGAGCCTCTCAGTAAAATGCCTGTATCCACTTCAAAAACGCTTCTACCGCTCTTCATGGCTACAAAGAAAAGGCCTTTAGCCTCCCGCCTCTGAGCATTACTTCAGCTCACACTTAAGCGGATAGTGCGCGTTGCTCTGACATGACTGTCGCTTTAACTCCTTCAAAAGTCCTCCCTGCAGTGGCTCCCTTAGCACATCTAAAACTTGTGACAGCTGCACAGCCTACTCCCTCTCTTCCTATGTGCGAGTGGTGAATAAATCTCTTTAAAACACGAGACAACGTCTCAATAGAAAACATTCATTCCTTTGTAGCTATAAGGTAACAGATTGGAGGAATTTTGCATTTCTGCAAATCAGAGATAAAAAATACAATCTTTTTTTCTCCAATATATAAAAGAACCAACCTCAAAAATGTTAGTGGTTTGCAATAACAATATGTTTTAGTTACTTAAGTAAAAAGAAAAACAAACATAAAAAGCAAACCATTTCCAACGATACTGATGTGTTTAAAAGTGAACGGAGAACGAAAAAAAAAAAAAAAGAATTAAGAAGCTTCTAATAAAGGAAATAAACTAGAAGGCATGGTGGCTATTTGACATCATAAGACAAAAGGAAGCTAAGTTCATTACAGCACAGCTGCTCCATTAAATCATTTCTGAAGAGTCAAGTTCTTTCAGCCACAGAATATTTTAGATTAGCAAAAGCATGCAGTCTATTGGTGGTCATGCTACTTTGTCTTTAATTTTTAAGGAAATTTGGTTCAAATGCAGAGCAGTGTTGCACAGGCATCTTTTTTCAAGTACAAAATTAATTTAATAGGGATTTCTATGGAGCTATATTAGGGCCAAAAAGTTTGTTCAAAAGAAAAAAACAACTTTAACACAAACTTAAAGCGCTGTGAAAATCAATCAAGATTGTCTCAATCAAGATTCTCCTCTAAGATCTGTGTTGTTTATTCAAATAGACTGCTTCTATTGGTGAATTGTGTTATTTTTCAAACCCAATCACATACGTAAAGCATATCAATGAGGTTTCAAAGACTTTTCCAGTTCCAACCGTCCCTGAATGCAATAGCCGTGAATCTGATGTCAGCTTCTGTGTTGAGTTTTCAGTCATGATTCTAAAACCCATTAATCTGAAGCCCCCCCACTAAAACAGGGCCAAAGGTTTGAAGTTGAAAATAATAATAATAATGTGCAGGTTCAAAGAAATAAAAATAAAAAAATCCACAAATTCAAAACAAACATTTTCATTTCCCAATTTTTTTTTTCCAGGATCAAATATTTCAATTTTATTTTCTTTAGAAAAAATCTTTATGACGCCAGTTTAGCACCATAATGTCCCAATCCAATGCTAATACTTGAAATATCAGCAAAAAAAGACCCAAAACAAATATGGAAACATATCAGCCTAAATCTAAAATCTCCCATATAAGCAAGTTGATAAAAACACTCTGATATTCACTTTTCTGTTAAGTTTATGTAACCCATAGGTTAATAATATTTGTTGTTCTGATACCTATCTTTGTAGACTGTTGTAATATCACTTAATCAAACCTCTTCTAATATCCCAAGGTAGAAAGAGGAGTAATAAAAGTATGAACATTCATGTTAATTGTCTGTGTCATAAAAGGCTGTTAAAAATCTTTGCTAAAGCAATCATAACTTTTTAACAGTTGAAACAGTAATGAAGTAACAGTATGAAGCTTTTTAACAGATAATTTGTGTCAAATTTGATTTTATCTTTTTTTATAGTTCTCATAGAAATTGAAATCAGCAAAAACTACCATTGGCAAGTCACAGAGTGATCAGAACATTTTCTTAATATATCTGATTGCTGTATTTCTGATCCACACTAGCCTGGTCGTCACACTTTAGACTGTTCAGTTTGAAACCTCTTTTCTAATCCTCTACATTTTTTTCATCATAAAATTGACAGTAATTTTTCTAAAATGAATAAACATCCAAACAAAACTGTTCCAACGGGTCTCATACCAAACGACTGCAACCAAACAACTTTAGGGATAGAAAAATGTACAATTCATGAAAACTGTAGGATTTAAATCATCGATTTTTACAGGCAGACGCAGCCTTAGTTGCATATTTGATTTCTAACCTTTTGTTTGCAGATCTTGCAGATCACAGATGGGAGGCACAAGATAGAACGGCTTTTTTTTTTTTTTTTTTTTTTTTTTTAATAAAGTGCCCCCTTGTTGCCAAGGAAACCAGCCCCCATATTTTCCCATCCATGAAGTCAGATCATGTCACCAAGTGGCAGAGTGACAGTCACTTTGTGGGCTCTTGGTTAATAATTCAGAGATAAATACACGGTTTTGTGCTGAAAACAGGTGCTAGAATGTCAGAGGGCTTTGGAGGAAGTAACCCTGTAGAAAAAAAAGAACTATAAAAGAATGAATGAGGGAGTTTTCAAAGAGGGTGAATGTTTGATTCCTTTCAGCGTTGTGGAGAGCCCCCCACCCCCACCCCCAGTACAGGCTCTAAATCTGAATTTAAAGTCTGTGTTTTGCAAATTTTTTATTTGACAGAGAAGACAACACAAAAAGTGGGGGTGGAGGGGTGGGGTGGAGGGTAAAGGAGGAAAAAGCCAAGGCTCAATAGGAGTCTGCAGCATTGTCCCAACACAGAAGTGGGTTTGTTCCTCTGGGTGATGTTCTGTCAGGTCAAAGGTCACAATGGCAGGGGGTGCATACCTCATTCCCAGTGGTGTTTAGGTCAGCCTCCCCCCCCCACACACATGCATACGCTTAAAAGTCCTTTACCTCTCTTGGAATCTGGCAGTTCTGGACAAAAACTAGATGTAAACCTGCTTCACAAACACACAATGTCCACACTGATGTGAGAAATCTTTTTCTTTTTTGCTTGAACTCATGCTAAGCCAACATTCAACCACAAGAATGTGTTTTGTTAAACAGCATTTGATTCAATGAGAGTGAAATGAAAAACACACCCATCTGGTAGGACTCGGTGTGAGTATCATGTGATTCCAAGCAACCGTTTCACACGTGATCCATTTGTGAGATTCCTGATATGTTGTTTAACCCACTCCTCACCTTATATAGAGATAAACCCAATCTATATCACCAAAATGTGCACAGAAGGGGTAGAGCTGTTGTAAGAAAGCTATGGTTATACTAGCATTGTTTTTGTACTGCTTACAAAAATATTTCTACCTCTCAAACGATTTGCCAAACCATTAACTGTAGTGTATATTTTATGAGACAGACGACAAGATTGAATCGTAAAGCAGAAGGAAGAAGGTGTGTGAGTTTTAAAATTCTTTATAAATGTTTTTAAAGTTTGTCTGGATTTGGAGTCTAAACATTGTTATTCTTGTTATAACAATTGTCTTCAGAAGCCACTAAATTAGTAAACAGGTTTCTGTGAAGGCATAAAACATCAATAGCTTAAAAATAAATACATCTATGTCTAGCCATAAACACTGAAAGAGATATTTTTTTTTTTTTTTTTTTTTTTACATAATATCAGAATATGGTAAAAACAGAAAAAGGATGCTGTGGGGATATTCACATTTTCCTTTGTTTTCAAAATTAAACACCACTTGCTGTTTATCTGTCAGTTACACCCCCCCCCTTGCAGCTGCATCATGACAAATTTTAAGAAACCATTAAGGGATATAAATACTTCTGCAAAAGAACATATCAGAAAAGTCCTCCGTCTTGCTTTGCTGTTTTTTCGGAATATCATTTACCTTTATTTTTTTCCCCTAACACAACTTGCTATTGTTTTCAAGATTTAGTGGGAAGGTTTACTTTAATTTTCAGGCTCTGTTGGTCAATTATTAAACTTTGTCCGCAGTAATGAATCACCTCCCGACTGAGTGTTTAAAGCCTGCTATATAAACACTAAATCCTGATTTCCAAGGTGTTTCCAACTCCACTATCAGCTACACTTCATCAGGTCAGGGCCTGCATGCTCTGACAGACACACAGATATGGTTGACATAAAACTGGCCTCACTTTGGACCAGCTCAGTCAGTTACCTCAGGGTGACCCCTCTGTAATAGGCATAGTGCCTCAAAACGATCAGCCAACTTATAAAAGGTGCATTTTTTCAAGCTTATCTTTTGCATGGTGTGCGCCAAAAGGTAATATGACCGCACATGCTCTGTCCACTGTAATCAAATGCATAAGGAATTCTGATTCTGCTGCCAAGAGAATTACTTTGCATAGCTTATCTAAGAGGAAAAAAAAGAAAAAAATGAATAAGAGGCAGAGAGGTGAAAAGCTCTAAAGGACTAAACAAAGCACTTTTGCAGTAGGATGATTGGCCTTCCTGTTTTCTGCTGAAGACTTGCCCTCTCTTGCAGCTTGAACTAAAAACTCAAGAGCTTCCACAGAAAATACAGATTCCTTTCAAATAGATACAGTTCTTATTCTGCCTTTGGCTTCCATTTGGCACAGAGTGGACATTGAATAACATGGTTTTGCCATTTTAAACATTGACAAGAGATCTTGTGATACTGACTGGTATAAGACGGAGGGAAAGTGATCTGTAATAGGATAGTTTGTGGATACATAATTGCTTAACCATAATATCAAGCAACCACCACAGTTATCTTTAGTAACATCATCTACACGAAAAGGTGCTGTACTCAGCACAACTTGGTAGTGCTTAGATTAACATGTTTGATGGATGTAAAGGAGTTTCGAAGTGATTATCAACTAGTCACCAGCCATCTCTTGTACGAAATAAAGAAAGTAATAATAAGACTACTAGAAAACTATACTAACTAATATTAGAAAAAAAAAATGTTGCCCCATATTTGGGACTTACTCCTATAATCAAACTACGCATATGATCTGGATCATTACCAAACTTCAATGAATTGTTCTCTGCATGAGGTGCACCTTTGGTAAAAATCTCCTTAAAATACTTTCATAAGTTTATATATAAAGCACAGTCTGTGTCTGCAGCCTCTGGTGTTTGTTCTGCTCTCACCTTCTTCTGCACATTGCTTTCTTGTTTGATCAATTGATCAACATTTCGAGCAAGGTATGGCTCACCTTTCCTGTGGTTTTGTCTTCAGTATAATACTTCTGGACTTTTTTGAGTGAACCTGTCAATAGTCATAGCTGCCACTCTCTGGTAAGTGTGTGTGTGTGTGTGTGTGTGTGGGGGGGGGGGGTGCTTGTTCCTAGAATAATAATGTTAAATAATTCTTTAAAAAATTACTGTATCCAGATTATGATTTGGATCATCACTAAAATTGAATGAATTGTTCCATTAACTGAGGTGCACATTTGGTAAAAATGTCATTAAAATCAATTCATCACTTTTAAAGTTATCCTGTACACAGAAAGAAATATAAACACACACACGCACACACACACTTGACTAAAAATATAACTTCCTTGGTAGAGGTAATGAAGTGACAAGCACAAACAGACACAAGAATAATAAAGACCATTTTTATGTGTGCTTTATTATTAAAATCAATCACTGGATCCAAAAAGCCTTTTAAGCAAAGGTGACATAAGGAGTGAAAAGGATTAAAACCTCTGCCAATTACTTTAACGAATTTCACCCTCATTTAGTCTGTTATGTCTATGAAACATTTATGATATCAAGCAGTAAACAAATTCAAATATGCCTACAGTCATTTACTTGTTTGCACGTGCTTTTAATACTTGCTGTATTATTAGCTACACTGCACAAATGGGACCTGTGCAGCTGTGCATCAATTGCAGTCATTACTTTTTCATTGGTATCCAGGTTTCCTGGAGTGCTTGTAGCAGGGGAGGATGTGTGTGTGAGTGTGTGGTTAGTGGAGTGGGGGAGGTGTTTGGTGATTTAGACAGCATCCCTGTTGTGACCTCTGTTTGCCCCCTGCATTTATTGCAGCCGCCACCCCTCCACCCCCAACACTGGAGCCGCAGTAAGTCTGCTATATCTGGGGCTCAATTTTTGATGCCGTCACAAGAGCACATGAAAATTTACGAATATTGGAAGGACCATTTCAGACACATTATCTGTGTGTTCAGCATGTATCAAGGTTGCTCTGAATCCAGTAGGTTTATTTTTTTCTAATGAATCTTGGCACATCTCATTTAGTAAAAATATAGCAAAACAATTAAGAAATTATGCTTTTTTTAAATAAACGGATCGGCTCCAATCGAACAAGAAAGCTGCGTCAACCCACTAATTAACATGCTACAACTGAGCACAACATACGGACGTAAACACCAGACGTGTAGCTGTGGTGGTACAGAGGCTACAGCAGCTTGTCAACGGGGGTCAGAGCCCCTCTATGTAAACCCTGTCAGCCCAGAACATGAATCACATCTTCCAAAGGCTTTTCAAAATTAAGAAAATAACTGGAAGATGAGATTTTTCAATGTACTTTATGGTCTTGCAAACTAAGTATTTTTTAAGTACTTCGGTTGACTAGCTCCACCCGCTTTCTACCCACATTGTGCCCATCTCCTGATGACTACAACCAGCGTGATGATGCATGATAGCTTAAACCCCATAGTTACCAGATATTACACGTCAAGAGCTCATGGATGTGCATCCGCTCAATCTGCAACAAATGATTGATGCCATTTTGTCAATATGGACCAAAATCTTTAAAATTGATTTTAAACACCTTGAATGAGGTAAAAAGGTTTTCAACATACTAAAAAAATGAGTGTATGTGTATAATGGCTGGCCATTGGTACAAACCGTGCAGTTAATACATTTTCATGGCATAAACTGATCAAAATATTTGTTTTTTTATGCTGGACATAGTCTAGCCTTTTATGGCATATCCAATAATTATTAATTTATTTTATTTATTTTTTGTTTATTTTTTTCTGCATGAAGTCCTTTATTTATTGTCTGGTGGATTGATGATTTCTGATTCAAAATAAAGACCAGCTTAAAGAACTGCATAGTTCCTAATGCAAAGCAGCTCGTTAGTTGAGTCACATTCAGACCTGCAGTTTCTGGACAGATGGAGACACTTTACATCCACCCATTAACCTGCTTCCTTTTCCAGTCAAATGCTCACTAAAAATCCCATCTGTTTGGCTCCAGCTGCATACCGTCCCTGTGCAATTTTTACGACAGAGTTCTACATCTGGACCCCTGTAGCATTTCTCACAGCTTCCCCACCCCTCAGCTTTCCAACCCCCAATAAGCTTACAGGTACTCCATCCCATTAGCCAGGTTCAAATTTATGTAATCCATATCAAAGAATTGCTCAAGGTGGCTTTCAACTTCAAAATCATAAAGGCTGTATTTGAGAGAAAGCTACAAATCAATGCACATAAAACTTCAGCTACAGACAAATTTAAATGCTGACTTTAAATCGGAAACAATCTAGATAGGTGGAAATCTGACATTCACATTTTACTTGGCATTTAATGGGAATAATATGCATTTCAATAGGGTTGAGAAAAATCAAAAAATCATTCAGATGAAACAAGCTGGATTATAGCAACATCGAGGAACAAAAAGGCATGATGTAGAAAAATCAAAAACTTCTGTGAGATATACTTTAAAAGACAGGGAGTGCAAACCTCAGGAGCTCTAATAGAACAGACAGCGTCCTCTTTTCTTGACAGGTGCGTGCTTTGAAGGTGTAGATCTCTGCCAGAGGCCCTGAAGCAACACATAAGTTCTTAAGGGGTCAGATATATAGCCACAAGCCCCTCTTGAAACTCCTGCTAAACCTTAAAATAAAACATCTGCTTGTTAGCTGGCCAAGGTCAGAGCTGCAGAGGCAACAGAGACAGTGAGAGATCTTTCTCTCCTCAAAGCTTCTTCCAGCATTTATTAAGGGATCTAACTTTACAACCCAGAGGTTGAAGAGTGGGAGAGGATTTCCTCTAAAGTGTTTGGAAAACCTTAAAAAGGATCAGTTCAGTGCAGGAGGGTCAAAGGACCTTTAATACCATCGTCTTTATTCCAAATAGGCAAACTTCCAACAAATGCCTCGCAAAAATATTACATTTTCCTTGACTCTTTTCCACAAACAAAAAAAAACAATAGTACATAAAAAATAGATTTTGTTTTGTTTTCGATTATTTTAGAGGTATTACAAGAAACCAAGCCACAGTTTGTAAAATCTGTTGACAACTGTTAGTTTTGTCCCCCTTTGAAGGAGAGGTGAGATGGTTTAAGTGCTTAAAGAAATTCAAGAGGAATCCCCTCTGTTTGTCACAAACCATGTAGGAGAGACAGAACACATGCTTTAGTCAGATAAGAAGCAAAGTCAACTTTGGCCTAAATGAAAATTGGCCGGCAAAATGAAAGAATGAGATCATCAGCACCATAAATCCTAAGGTTTGCAGAAAACATACTGTACTCCAAACTAAGACTGACCTGCTCTCAGCTATTGGTTTACAGAGAATTTTTAATAAGCCAGGGTGAATTTTCAGTTAAAAAGTCAATCTGTTAGATGGATTCAGCCCAAAACAATCTATACTTAATACTGATTTGGATGATTTAATTGTGGACACTATAATTAACATTCAGGGAATGCGGTTTAGACATAGGAAAACATATCCAGATATAAATGGCATTTAAAGGATCAATCAAAAAAACTGAAGTTAGCGGTTTTATCAATGACCATCTATCTGTGGTTTTCACGGTGAAAACCATATTTTTTGCCTTATAAATTCAAATAGTTTATCTTGTACCTTGTATCAAATATTTTAAAAAAAGTGATTAAAAAAAGCATAACATTATGATAAGATCAAATTCAGATTTCTAATTGCTCTCTGTCATTAGATTTTCCAAACCTCCAGCATCTAACTACTTGGAGGAAATCATAAAACCAGTGAATATTAAATTGTGACAAGTCCAAACCTGGATATTCTTGGCAGGGTTGACTTTAAACATTCAGAGTGCTTGTGTTTCAAAAACCCTTCAGCTTAATTGGGCCAAAATTTGACTGATTTGGAGTGGTGTTTTGGAATAAAACTGGAAAGAAACACACAGGAAACAAGACAGGAAATTTCTTGTTAAAGTTTGACCTCAGGATTAACCAATATACTGCTCTGACATCCAGTACCAGGATGCTATTCAGGAAATGTGCCAAGTTGTTAAGTATTCATCGGTCTACTCCAGTATTAGTTTCCTGAAACCCATGCTGGGCTTAGATTTGGGGTACAAACAGTTCTTCAAACCATTAACCTAAAAACATGTAATCAGCTGCATCCAAGCAGTTTAACAGGTCAAGACAGAAACTTCCAAATCAAAAGTTGCACCTCTTATGGCAGAAAATAATGTTAACACAGTGTGGGCGTTGACTATAAATCACTACCCAGACATCACCTGTGTTAAATTACCATAAACAGTAAATAGACTAAATAAAGCTAAGTAAATGTTTGCAGTGGTGAAATATAGACATGTCACTGCTCACATCTGAAAGGATCTAGAGACTCATTCACATTTACAACAGAAATGGAAACCAAAATGGGAGCCAAGAAATAACAGTAGGCACACTGTGAAATAAATTTAGTATCACTTTTACAAAAGGCGCTCGCTGTTAATCTTGTCATCTTCCTGCTAAACCCCAAGCAAAACAAATCCTACAATGTTGCAACAAGAATTCATTTTGTGGTTTTACAATAAGGAACTCATCCAATTCACAAGAGAGCTCTGCTTTCAGAACAAACATTCTCCTTTATGGTAAAACTCAAACCAAATACATGAAAGTGGTTCACCGTGCCAGTGTTCACACAAGATTAGTGTGTAACCTTCTGCAAGCACTGCTGAATCCTGTATTGTAACATGAGCAATAATAATAATAAAAAAAAATAAAAACATGCAGAGCTTTGTAGAAGTATTCCAACAGGTAGAACCTTCTCAAATATTGTCATGTAAGAATTTTTAATTTCAGCTTGGAGTTTAGCTCATCCTTTCTGCTCATAAAAAGTATGTAATGTTTATCAATATTTATTCCCTTTAACAGTTTGATGCCTCAAAATAAAGTCCAATAGAATCAACTGAAGGGGCCAGAATAGACCACATGCATCTAATTTAATTTTAGTACACACACAGTTGTTCAGTAATTTGTCTCAAAGGTTTGTTAGAGAACACTAAATGTCTTAAAGAAAGGGAAAGCAAGAGAAAGCCTTTATCACTGAAGCTGCCAAGGGTCCTGTAATAACCCTAGAGAGCCTTGAGAGATCAAAAGCTCAAATGGGAGACATTGTGGAAAGGCCTCCATGAAAATTTGTGGCAAGAAAAGCAATGTAGAAGTAAAACCAGAAGCAGTATTGTTTAAAGTTTGCCCCACACCATGCAGAGTGAACACGTGCAGCAACATGTTCTGCTCAGATGAGACCAAAATTAACTCAGTAGCCTAAATCTAAATACGGTGGTGGACAAGAAAATTGCACTTTCTACACTGCAGCTGTTTGTTTGCTTTAAACAAACCACAACATGTTTCCTCTGATATTCTGCTTTATTTGGGCAGGCTTGAAAACCTCGTCCAAAGTGGTGTGAACCAGACAAACTAACTCTGGTCCACTTGGGTCTGTTCATGTGCTAAAGGAACTTACAATAAGAAATGTAAATGGATGCTTAACTAAACAAATAAGAAGAAGCATTGGTGTGTGTGTGAGAGCAACTACACCACAACATGCTGGGTACCTCTGCTGTTCATACCGGACCAGGTCTTGTAAAAAAAAAAACAAAACAAAAAAAAAAAACAACTTAAGTTTTATCACTACAGTAAAACTAGAAACCCAGTCTGCACACATTTCATGTTGTTTTACTGTTTCTTCCTCTCCTTCAACCACCAACCAAACATGGTGGATGGGTTTCAATGCTCAGATGATCTCATAGATCATGTTGTGCAGGGTTTAAATGCCCCTGGTAGACAAACGGGCTTTCGGTAGCAGGTCAGGCAAAGAGCAGTTTAAAAGCCTTTCATGATGACCAAGTAATTGAAGCTAGCATTGGTGGATAACGGCAATAGTGATGCTGTCAAGCTAAAGAGTGAGTCCTAACGGCTGTGGTCGGCTTGTGGCTTGCTTGGTAGCCTAAGACAGCTAAAAAGCACCATGTAGTTAAATATGTCGCTGCAGAGGCAAATATACCTGCCTGGAAGGAGTTATGTGAGGCAGTGGAGGAAGACTATAGGTTGATAAAGCGATTCTGGGAAATGGTCTTGTGCCTCCAGAGTGGTAGGCAGTGCTTCGCTAACAGTTTACAGAGGGAAGCTGCATGGCCATCATCAAGTGGGACCTGTTCCCGGAGCACGCTTGTCTGTCACCAGATCTGTTGATAACTTGATTAGAGAGGATTGCTAGGCAGTAGAAAAGGGCTAGAAGAGGTGTGGTTTGGGAAGCTCATTTCGTCTTTTCTTTTGCATTCGAAGATGTGGTTCTGCCGGGCCCTTTTAGCCAAGCTGTACATAGTGCGCTGGGGTGGTTTGCAGCCAAATGTGAGGATTAAGGATAATGATCAGCTCCTCTAAGTCCGAGTCTATGATTCTTAAATAGAAATGAGTGACTACCCCATTTCAGGTCACGTCCATGAGGTTCAATTTAGATTTAGTGAAATTCATATTCAAAGTAATGTATTCAATTTCAAGTTACATAGTTAGATTCATTCTGGGCAATTCAGTTTCTGATTGTGCATATTCCTGCCCTTAGTCAATGAGCACATAATCATCTCTAGCAATCATACAATCATTTATATGGAATATGAGTTATTCTTATTGCTCCCATGGGAAAATGCATTCCTTTCAGCACCCAGATGGGTTAAAGAAGCACCTATAGTAAAATAATTTTATCAAGGATAAAAAAAAAGGAAAAACATTGACTAATCATGAATAAAATGCACAAAATTGTCTCACGACATAAAAATTCAAGAGCAGCAGAGGCAATAACAAAGAAGACACCAGACTATCCTGTAGTAAACCTAAAAAAAAAATACGTGAATGATAAAGTACTGTCAAACATTTTCATGTTGACATTTAATGCAATGTAATAAAGTCTATTTTTATGCTAATTTGTTGCGTTTAACCACAACTCCTCACTAGGATAGTAATTTCTGTCCCTCCTTGCTCAAGTCACCCTTAGCAACTAGCGGAGTCCCTCTAAATCTAAAACTCCGCGGCAGGTTTTATAGGCTAAGATAGGAGCTTGTTAGGAAGGTAGTGTAAGATGATTTATTTTCCTTATTTACTAAAAATGTTCCAGAGATTTTGCTGTGGCTTTAAGAGGAGGTATTTGTTTTCTTCTTCGGTGTTTTATTTTTGTTGTTGTTAGGATGGCTGAGACTGGTTCTGTTCTGTGAACGAGAGGTTAAATAAAAGTCTGGACCGCTACGCTATTCCCTCTCGGTGTTCTGCTCTTCCTCCAACCACGACCCCCTATTCTATGGTAAAATAGCTTAATCGCACACCATAGTGTTACAATAGGAAACCATTTTCCTTCAACTTTTCACTGCTTTGGTCAGTTTGTAAATAAACTGAAAAAAAAGATGTTTGTGGTAACTTCGTAAAAATGCATAACCAAATTCAAAGTACTCTGTATGAGGATTTTTTAAAGAAACATGCAATAGTGAGAGTTGGAAAAAACAGCTGAGAATATCAAAGGGTGTTAAAACAGACATGCAGACACAGAAGGCCACGAGACATCAGAGTCACTTTTCAGGGTCATGTCACCCTGGTAGAGGGTTGACTGACAGGGCACCGCTCCGGTTCAGAGTTCAAGCCTTTAATAGCTCAGCTGGAACAGCATGACCTTAATGTCAGCCGTTCACGCCTTAGGTCACTTCTGCAACAAATGTTGAATCCTCCTCTGTTATATTTTATATTTTTGTGTAAAATAACTAAGGAGGACGGAATATTAACTATATATGAGAACTTAAAACAACATTTAGGCTGACAAAGTGATATTAAGACAAAGATTAATAGTGAAAATAGCATTTTAAAAAGGGTCATATATCGATGTATTCTGCTGGGAAAAGATGAAGACTACTTTCTGACCACTGTTAAAGAATCCTCCATTTATTCTATGTGTGTTAGTAACAACTTAGACCGCATGCTCCAACCACCCCAGCTTCCTACAGAAGCCTGTTGAACACTTTTTAAAAATCAATCTGAGGTAGCAATACTCAAAGATCTGCAGTGAAGTTCTATGAATTCAAGCCTTGCATCCTAGTAATGTTACTTTAAATAGACAAACAACCTGAAACCTCCATCTCTCTTAGAACTCTGTTCTGTTAGACAAACCTTATACTACCTGCTGCATTTCACACATATCAAAGGGATGCTGAGTAAAATACAAGTTTGCTACAAAGGTGGCCTGTTCAAAAATGAACTGCAGATTTAGTGTTGGTTACTTTAAAAAACTCATTACAAAACCCATGTATAATAAAATAATCATCTGGACATCTTTAAAATCTGATAATATGTTTTAATGTATACAATTTTGAATGGTTTTCATTGATTTTACAGAAAAGATCTTGATAAATAAAGCTTTATATAAGAAAGGTTATTTCTTTAGCATTTATTGCAACACAGACTGCAGACAGGAAACCAAAGCAGATCCTGGTCTTCGAGGGGCCACACTATGATTCAAAAATATTTATAAGAGATGTGAAAACTCTGAAGTCTGCAAGGAAAGTTGGATGACAAAAAACAACAACCCCCCGCCCCCAATCAAAAAAAAAAAATAACTTTGATATGAGAAGAGCAATGGTCTGCCAAGGATTACTTTGTAGTCAACATTAACAAAATCCTTTCAGCCATTTTTTATTCAGTTTGTAAAACAATTAATACTGACTGTTAGAGCCAGACTTAAGTTCTGAACATTCTGACCTAAAATTTCATGAGGCATTAATGATCTCAGAATAGGCTTCAGGCAGTGGGATTCTTCAGCACTTTGGCTTCTTTAATAGTTATATAAATATAAAAATAAAGCAAAAATCTATTTACAAGAGGAAACAAAAATAAACTCACACAACTTGCCAGATGTGTTTGTAATTAGAAAAAATAAGAAATATCTTACCATTACTGAATATAAGAAAATTAGAAACATCAACATTTAGGTAGGTTTTCAAAAACAGATGAAAGAGAAAAAAAAATCTTCATTTTTTTAATAGTGATAAGTAAAAAATAGAAAAACAAAAGAAAAACAAAACAAATAAACAAACAAAAAAAAAAAAACCAACACACAGGCTGTACAATGAGAAAATCATGAAGCTTTATTTTTCCCCACAGACTTTTTTGGAACTCTCCAGGAAAAATGTTATAAAAATGTTTTTCACAGTCCTGAACTCATTGGAGCAAGTTCAG
Organism: Jordanella pulchra; assembly: GCA_034780135.1. Lineage (NCBI taxonomy): Eukaryota > Metazoa > Chordata > Actinopteri > Cyprinodontiformes > Cyprinodontidae > Jordanella > Jordanella pulchra. The sequence goes on along the minus strand of JAUZNJ010004005.1, from coordinate 1,615 downwards.
TAAAAGGCAACACTGAACAATTCCTTTGAGATAACTCATAAAAGACCGCAACCGATAGCAAATAAATCCAAGAGTCAGCAAAAAATAAATTTGTAACCAAGTTAAAAGAATAAGAGCCTTTTAGATGCAGCTCCAAACCTAGGAAAAAACGGGTAATCATCAGCAATAAATCTGACATTATGAGCAATTCAAACCCTTTAAAGCAAAAAATAACCTGAAAGGGAGAAACGCACATAAGTAAAGTAAAGGAAATATTAAGTCTGGGGCAGCTTAAAATCTCATGCCCCTTTAACTGTTGAAAACCAGACACAAAAGGGGCTGCTGTTCAGAGTCTGATCGCTCCATCAAAGTTACAACAACAGTCTCACTGGAGCCTCCGACCTACGCAGCTCGTCTGCTGCAAAATATCCATGCAGCTCCTGCATCATTTGTTAGGTCTGAATATAGAACGCAGCAGTCAAAGCAACCTTTGAGACCAAACAAGGTGCCAGTGTGCACCTCGATTGGGTGCTAATGGAAAACGGAAACGATGTGGTTACAAAAATTAGGGTCTTTTATTCTATGAATTTTTTTATCGCAGAAAGAAAAACATTACTCTCGTGTCTAGTTGCATCGCCCATTTAGTGAGATAACCTTAGTAAACTAACTTCATATGCTAAAAATAGGTTATTCAAACTCTTACATTTTTTCCATATATATTTTAGACTAATATTCTATTTATTTTTAGACCTACCAACCTAAAGTTTACTTCTTTGTTAAAAGGACATTTTTTTTGCTGAGGGGCTTGTAGCAAGACTACATATGCTGCAAGGTTATGGAATAAGCGAAAATACACAGAGGCAAAGATAAAAATTATTCTCTATCTGCCACCATTGAGTGTATGTATAAGTGGGTTTGTATATCTCTAAATTTACCCTAAGCTTTTGGTGTATTGTGACTGTATTTTTTTCACCAGTTTCTCATCAATTATAACAATTTTTGGTCTGGTGGTCATTATTGACTCGTCAACTGTCCATCAGGATCTTCGTTTGATTTATTTCCACCATCTTGGGAGGCGATTCCCACTTTTATGTAGGACACTCTAGTTTGAAGGCTCTGCAAACTGACTAAACAAATGCACAATTTCTCGAGGTAAGCTTGTAGTGATGATTTATTGTGTCAGTAACTTGTCTTGAATTAAAAAACATCAACAAAAAAAAAAAAAAACAAAACACAAAAAAAATCCCAAAACATAATAACAGAATCAAAAGTACAACTTGAGACCTTTAAAGTCTCATCTTGTACAATGATTTATGTTGGGAAAAAATAAGGATCTAGTCAAGTTTAATGAAAATTTAGTCTCCAACATCCAGAAGATGATGATGAGAATATGAGGTGAAAAAGACTCTTTGCAAAATGAACCAGGAAAATGTTTATTTCAAATCTTGCCCCCAGCATTAGTTTTTGTTATTACTTGATGATTTCTCTTGGTGTGTTTTTAGCTCTTCTGCAACAAATCCCACATAAACACACACAAAAAATAATTTTCAGAAAAGAAAGTAGGGATTGCTGTCGAGTCAATGATTTGATGCAATCAGCTGGTTTTCCTTAGATAGAAAACTTTTAACTAATCTGT
>JAUZNJ010003994.1:0-18530 GCA_034780135.1 Jordanella pulchra | reverse complement strand
TGAAATGGTAATTGTCTTTGTTAAATTACTTTGGACCTCAAATTGAAAGATACTGCTGATTTAAGTTTTGAACATTTTCATTTATTTCTGAGGATATTCACTCAGCTATGCAAACATGAAGGGGTGCCAATAATGGTGAGCAGGACTGTACTATACATGTAGATGAAGCCTAAATTTGCATACAAAGTGTGAAAAGGCTTGTTTTTCCTAATGTTTGATGTATTACTTTGAGAAAAAGAGAGTAATAGTTTTTAAAAATGAATAATTTAGGGGAATTTCAAATGCAATGGACACAGAGAGGGAAACGTAAGGGAAAAAGATAAGAAAGATGAAGAAAGGTGAGGCAAAACGCTAAAAGGAAGAGATAAGGAGATAAGCACAGAGAAGATACAAGATCAGAACTCAGGAGTCTGCTTTTACATATTCAGAGAAGGAGAGATATAGAGCAATAGCGGGAAAACAGAAACAATGATAGGTATAAACAAAAAATGCACCAATGACAACAGAATCCAATTCAATACGGTTTATTTTTATAGTGCCGATTCACAACACGTCACACAATTTAATGAGATCACACAGTCACATTGGTTCAAAGTTTCTATCTAAGAAAAGTCAGCTGATTGCATCAACTCAGTGACTCGACAGCAATCCCTAACACCAAGCATGCATGTAGCGACAGTGGAGAGGAAAAACTAAACCCTCTAAAACAGGAAGAAACCTCCAGCAGAACCAGGCTTAGTGTGAGCAGACATCTGCTAAGGACGACTGAGGTTCAAAGAGACAGAAACAGACATACCGAAAGCAGCAAAGATATAAAAGGTAGCCGTCATCCAGCTCCACAGGAGACCCGTCCAGGAAAGACACAACCAGGCAGACGAGCTCCAAGCCAGCTCCCATGTCAGAGGATGAAAGAGAACATATCCAGATAGTCACCTTTAGAGAAACAGGGCTACACTGAAAAACAGGCCAAGCTGCAACATCTATAAACAATGATAGTTGCAGCACAGCCGATATTTCTGTTCAGGATGATGACACGGCCAAACAGGAACAGACCAGATGAAGCTACTGTGATGAGAAAAAACAGAGAGCATAAAGTTAGAGGTTGAACTAACGGATACTGCAGAAAGGGAGAACATAAAAAGAATGAAGCAGAATAAATGAAACATGGTCCCTATGTCCTCCAGAATTCTAATCCTATAGCAGCATAACTATAGAGATAGTTCAGGATAACCTGAGTCACTCTAACTATAAGCTGTATCAAAAAGGAAAGTTTTAAGCCTAGCATAAAAGTAGACAGGGTGTCTGCCTCACGTACTAAGACTGGTAGTTGGTTCCACAGGAAAGGAGCCTGATAGCTGAAAGATCTGCCTCCCATTCTACTTTTAGAAACTCTAGGAACCACTAGTAAACCTGCAGATTGAGAGCAAAGTGCTCTGTTAGGAACATGAGGAACAATCAGATCTCTGATGTAAGACGGAGCTTGGTTATTTAGGGCTTTATAAGTGAGAAGGAGGATTTTGAATTATTTTTTGGATTTCACAAGAAGCCAACAAAGAAAAGGAAAAGTAATTAATTTTTATCAGAACTCTGGCTGCAGCATTTTGGATCAGCTGAAGGCTTTTAACTACAGTTTATCGACTTCCTGATAGTAAAGAATTACAATAGTCCAGCCTTGAAGTAACAAATACATGGACTAGTTTCTCAGCGTCACTCCTGCACAGGATGTTTCTAATTTTTGAAACATTCTGAGATGAAAGGCGGAAATTATAGAAACCTCTTTGATGTAGGATTTAAATGACAGGTCCTGATCGAAAATAACATCTGGAGTTTTTACTTTATTTTCTGAGATTAATTTAATTCCATCCATATGAAGTGACTGATTAATCAGTTTATTTTTCAGAGACTCTGGTCCAAAGACAATAACTTTTGTTTTTGTTTTTTTTTGCATTAAAAAGCAGAAAGTTAAGAGTCATCCAGTTCATAAAAAGACAAAATAATATACATTGCAAGGTGTACTCATTGATGGCTCCAGTTAACTATAGAGTTTATCTACATATCTGTGGATCTGTAAACTCGAATATGAACATCTATGGGTGAAGGTGTGAGTCCACTTTGTATGTGTTAGGGTGCTACATAAAACTGCTCAATGGTGGTTGTGAGAGGCCAAAGACAACCTAGGGATCTGAAACATTTCTGTTAACAGAACATCAATAAATTGTGCATTCCATAATCCAGCCTTTATGGAAAAGTGGTTTGAAGAAACCATAAGAAGAAAGCAATAAAAAGTCCTGTTTGCTATTGCTAAACGCAACACTGGAGTCATATAACCCTGAACATAACCCTTCTAAAGTTAAACATGGTCAATTACCTAATAAAATCCATTATGCAGAGTATAAAGTTTCTCTGTGTGTGTTGCAAGGCATTTTTGATAACTTCCTAAAACGAAAGTCCTTCATTAAATAACCACTTTACTATCTGCTCTAGTCATCCAAACAAATAAGTATTTTCTTGTTATATCTTTTTACACAAAGTATGTCTCAGACCATTAAAAAAATTGAAATTGAATTTATCCTCAGCCACATTAGGTTAAAAAAACACACACAAACATTGATTTTTGAAATCACATTAAATCTGCCCACTATGACTGCTAGAGGTCTCACAGTAAACTTTACCTTAGTTTTATCCAGAAGGCAGGGATCTGTATACCGCCGTAACCCTCCTTAGCTTAACTATACCTTACACAGAATTGCCAAGTATCTCTTTACATGTACAAGGATTTTGCTTTGGTGTTAAGTTACAACATGCGGACACACACACACTTGATATAATAGTTGTACAGAAACAATAACAGAAGAATTAAAATAGCAATATTAACAACATACAATGACATCAATATCAAATATAATAAAACAGTTTTATCATGTGCTGAGATATCAGTATTATTTGCAAATAGCAAAGGTTCAGTGGTGTACCAGGCCGTGACGATGAAGCTAGTTGCAGATGGGAGGAATCTGTCTTTGTGGCAAGTGGTTTTGGTCCTGATGGACCACATCCTCCCACCAGAGAGTCTGAAACTGTTTTTGTCCAAGGAGGAAGGGCTCAGCTTTTTCCTGCTAGCCTAAGAGTCCTGGAGATGTACAGTTCTCTGCATAAAACGCTACAATCTACCATTGTCTGCTAGTGGCAGCAGGTGATGGAGGAGCTGAGGATGGACTCAGTGTTGGCAGAGTATAAGTGCACCATCATTGTCTTTGGCAAGCTCTACTTCTTCAGCTGCTGCGGGAAGTATGTTCTCTGCTGAGCCATCTTGGCTGAAAAAATCCTCCCAAAGCTCTATAAAGTACAGCTTCATGATTGGAGGCCTTCTTTAAAACAACTATTGGACATAAGGTGACCCTGAGCAAATCATGGTCCAACTTTAAATATACTGTATATACACATTCTTGTACCTCTTTTCTATAAAACTTTGAACCAGGATTTTATCATTTCATTAACTGTATTAGGTGTTAGGCTATTTGACAAAGTATATTTTCAGCACAATAAAGCTGGTCACAGAAGAAACAAATAAATAAATACAGGACAATCCTTCTCACAGCCACCTCCTGTAAATAACTGGCAAGCTCTGCAGCGGTGGCAGCAGGAAACTGTAGCTCACACTTTCACAGAAAATAATCCCAAACCTCAATTTTCATTCTGAGACAAATGATTGTATTAAAGTTCTAATGTGCCTGTAATGTTTTTATGAAAAACAATGAAAGTAGTCTTTTCTTTGGCAGTATATACCACTTACACAAGGAGAGTTTGTTTACATTCACCATTCTTGGATAACAAAAAAATCTGTCACTCAGATTGACAGTAATTTTAGCTGGACTTATTACCTTCACATGCACCTCTGATTTCACTATACTAGAACAACGTAAGTAAACTACAATGTATAACAAAATAAAATCCAGTTAGATGTTTAACTGCAAAGTGACCATTGTAAGGCCATCAGATTCCCTTTAAATTATCATTGTAGCTTTTATAAATAACCTAAAAGAGTGAAAACTGACAGGTGAAGTCTGCAGAGTTTGCCAAACACAGCTTTAATGACAATGCCAAAACTTTGCAGCTGGATATAAACTCCTTAAAGCAAAAGTGCAGTGTTGCTTAAAATGATGTGGCTGCACCTTTCATCACCTCTCATATTGAAATTCAGTCAGAATGGAGAGGCGTATAACAGCTAAATGTTTTAGATGTGCACACAGCATTCATACATATTCACTTTGTTTGAATTGGAGGCTTTGCTAGCAAAATTATAATTGTTTTTTTTTATAACTGTAGAGTTAGAAAAACAAATATTATTTCTAATCTATTTGCTTTTATAACATTATTATTAGATTAAAGTGTCGTCACTTTCAGAATTTAATTCCTGTTAAAGTGTTGGAGAACAAACTCATAGGTCACTGCTGCTCCACTGAAAACATACAGTTTAAGTATAACATGTATTTTAGGGCCAAACAGGCTATAAATATTCTGCACCCCTTAATTGCGTATTTACGTGTTCTTTTTCAGCGTTATTAACTGCTTGTGACCGACCAAGCAAAGGCAAAGGGACCTCGTTAAAGAAGAGAGACCCAGAGGGGGGAGGGAGGACGGGGAGCTGAGGGAGACGGTTTAACAAGAGAGACAGGAGACAGAGAGGGCGTGGTGGCCGAATAAATCCTTGCAGCATTTATCATCAAGTTGTAGAAGAAATGTACAGGATTGTTTTCACCAAGCAGTTTTAAGAGGGTAAATCAACCCAAAGCATATTGTTGAAAACATTCAATTAAATACCATTTTTTCATTAGAAAAACTTTATACACCTGGCAGACTGCTCTCAGAGATCATAATATTATTCTACATCATATCATACTATTCCGTTTTCCTTCTTGTAACAAACAGCGGTATGTAAAAAGTTTGGTTTCATCCTCCTCTAGTCTGGTCTCTTCTATTTAACCCATCAAACTACATCTGTTCAGACATGGGGCTATATTGAGACACCTATTTTCACAACACTGCTTTTAGTGTCTCTTGTTTTTTTTGTTTTTTTAAAAGATGGATGTTCAGTCAACTTGCTTGATGGAAGTCTTTATGTGTCTCAAGTTGCGACACTTCACTGATGTAAACACAACACCAGACTAACGCTGGTACGAGTGTCCCAAGACACGTTGAAATGTCACCTGAGAAAAACTGTTTTCAAATTATCTCAAGTATTTCCTCAAATTCATATAGAAATATTGAGATAAATGTTGATCATGCATGTTTGTTTCCAACTGACAAAATATGTTTTCAGCAGCAGAAATGGAGAGATTGAGTTATTCCCGACGTTTTTTTTTTTTTGTCTTAAATAGTCTTAAATACTAATTAAAAATATGCTTTTTGTTCCTGTTTTCAGTAAACATAAGTAGGGGAGAAATAGGCTGATCTCTAGAAAAATGCATCAATACATAGTAAAGAGGCACCATGTACTTCATGTGAAAAAATGTTGCAGTAATTGTTAAATTTCTATACATTAACGTCAGTTCAAGGACAGCATACACAAAAACAAGAAGACTTTATTGAACCTGTGATGAACTTCCACTTATTGCCAAATTATGTAAAGTTCAGGTTTTAGTTACCAGCTGAAGGTAAAATCAAAAATGCAAAATGTAAAAGTAGTGACAAAAATATGGATTTTTGAGATCTGTAGAAGTTACAAAATATGCAGTTTCATATATTCTAGACGAGTAGTTTTACTACATCGAATAAACCCAAATACCTGCTTAAAGGATATTGCAAAAAACTTTGAGGCCAAAGAAATCAAAAATTTAAAAAAATATATATATCATTTGCTTAAACTAATATTCTTTTCATAGAAATATCACAACATTTTAGAAGTCCTTTTGCTAAATTTACTTTAACTCATTCAGATGAGGAGTTATTTTTAATTCTCTAGCATCTTTTAACATGCAAAGGAAGTAAAACCTTCTGAGACCATAGTGAGCTGTTTGAAGTTCTCCAAAAAAATCTTAGCTAGAACCTTCTGCTTGTGAAATATGATAGCTTGCTAATCCTTTGCATGCTGGCAGAGAAGGAAGAAGTGGTTTGTCATTGATTTGTCTTAGAACCAAAAAACCTGCCAACTGGATTCCTTTTGTAGTTGTCTTGTTGAAATGACAGCAAAGTAAAGAATAAATAACAATATTTTTAGTAAGTCAGAAACAAATGTATACTTTGGTAATGCTTTTGACTTAAACAAATGCAACAGAGTCATTTTAAAAACTATGACATTAAAACCATGAAATATGTAGCCAATGGGTACATCCAAACAGCTACACCTATGCACTTGTCCAGGTTTGTGTGCATAAATCAACTCTCACCTCCTCCATCACTCCCCGTGGTTTATGCTAAGCCCAGCGGGAAGCCACATCAGCCTCCCCTTTGATGATGACACATATGATTAATGGCTCTAAAAGGCTGTTTGTTTTCATTACGCCTCCTCGTCAACTGTAGTTGTATCAGAGCTTCGTGCCGTGCAAGCAAAATTTGAGCCAGAATGAGAGGAAAATATTTCAACAGGAGTTTCTCTTTGGACCTAAAAAAAAAAAGCACAAAGGGGCCTGGTTTTGTTTTAAAGCTGCAACTGCCCACGGTTATATTTTCCACTGTTACTTAGGTTCAGAGGTGGCCAAGGGATTCAAGGGCTGGAAAATGAAACATTAAAAGGATGTGGATAACTTAAAGGTCCAGAATCAGTTTTATATGAGAGTCTCAGCTGCAAGACATTTCACAAGTTTACTCATGCTATCCCAACAAAGGTAGAAATACTAAATGTTAGGTTTAAATGTGTCTTATAGTGTTCATATCTGATGAACACTCTGATAAAATCAGGGATAGCAGTGGATTAAACAACCATTCTAGCTTCAGAACTTAAAAGTTATGTGGAGGAAAATGGAGTTAAGGTCTATGAATTTAAAATCTTGAATGAAGACCAGTTGTTTATACTTTTATTTTTTTACCATAAGTTGGACTATATGTACACTGACTACACATTTAATAGGATGTATTACTTAAAGTGTGTTCTAGCTTCCTTGACCCAACAATTAGTTAAAAAACTCAAAAGACAACCATTCGGAGTAACATTAGGCTAATTGATTCACACAAATCAAAAAGTTCAAACTCATTGTTGCTTACAGAAAGTCTCAGTTCGTATTAATCCTTCTCTGCACACACTGATGAAGATTTAGACCAAGCTAGTGACCAGCCGACATGGACGACCAGGCCCCTTCCATCCTCCAGACAGAGAAGGCATAGCTTAGTCTCTCATGGGCAAGGTAGTTGCACCCGGCCAGCTTGCTGTCCATCTCGTTGCTTTGCAGAACCTGGTACAGAAAGTCAATGTAACGAGACGCCAACTTGAGAGTCTGTATTTTGCTCAGTTTGTCAGAGGGAAGTGTGGGGATGATCTTGCGCAGAGAGGCAAATGCTTCATTAAGCGACTGAGTCCTCTGGCGTTCACGAATGTTGGCAATCGCCCGCTGAGCATGTGGGTCCTCCAGAGCAGGGAGTCCTCCAGGACTGTGACCTGAAACAGGCGATAGTGAGGGGCTGGAGGAAGGCGGTCGATGCTGAGGGCTCCGTTTGAGTTTTTTGGGGCCTGTAGGGGTATATATGTGAACATCATCCCCCGGTTTGAGTTTGCCACGGTCTTCTGTTGAAGTAGGGGTAAGTGGAATAAGGTGTTGCTCTGTGTGTGAGCCCATCTGACGTTTACACCCAGTGATGCCCGGAGTGGCTACAACAACAGCACAGGCATTAGAAAGTGGTCTTGCCTGCTTCTCTTTGGGAACCACCCTTCCTTTAGGCTGCTCATCTCTGGAAAGCTCATCCTCTCTCATGCTTGGGCAAACTTTTCTTCCCCTTTTCTCCTTTTAAGTCCCGTGTCCTTCACTGGTGTGTTTATCCAGGGGATTTTTTAGGTCCCTTTCTTTTTCCTCTAGTCTGTTTGTCTTCTTATCTCCTGCTGTTGTTCTTTTCCTCTCAATTTGTCCCTGGGGTATACTTAATCAAACCAAAGTGGAGGAGCCAGCAGTCAAATATCAGTTCCTTCATCCACATGTGTGGAAACCTGAAAATGTTCTCTTCAAGTCTCTGTTAGCATGCATTACAAGGCACACACTTTCTCAGGTCATTCTTCTAAAGCAGCATGTGAAAAAACAGCAAAGTGAGTGTACATTTTTAAAGGCAGGAGACTGTGAATCTTTCAGTTTCCCTCCCACTCAGTTTCCTGATTGGCCTGAAATGCATTTTAGGACAGTGGAGCTTTAGAACGGAAGAAGAATGAGTCCCAACGGATTGGTCCAGTGAAGATGTTGAGGCGGAGAGAGAGATTTTTGTGCAGCCAACCAGATCTGACTGTTGTGACGTTTGCTCCTTGTTCCAGAAGTTGCTCAAGTTTATAGGTTCCAGATTTCCTCCCTCCATGCCCACTCCCCTCCCCCCGTTACTGATTATTCACAACTCAGCTGATCATTCCTGGGCTTTGTAAAATAAAAAAAGAGAAATATGCAAAAGAATCAGTATCTGTGTACAATTTGAGGAAAAATAAATTTACAACATCTTGTAATATTGGATCTTCTGGCCTTACAAGAGAATTGGAGGATTTCCTGCACAAAATCCCAAACTAAAAGGGAATTTGTTGCAAACACTGAGGATGATCCTTCTATTACCTTCCTCTTGGTGTAAGGACATATTTTTTGCTAAATATGAGGAATTACCGACTGTATTATAAATGTTTCTCTTTAAACTGCTGGGATACAAAGGCCCAAGTTTGGGTAATTTTGCAAAACCCAGCCTTGGATCAAGGCCTCAGTCAATTTAACACCACAGGTAGCTTTGATTTTTATACTTTGATTCTGTATCGATATAACCTCACAGTCTGACAGAAGTTACATAACATATACATTTCTTCGATAACATGGTTTATGTGGACTTAATAAGCCATTCTTTATTTAAAGTGTTGATGTTGAACATAACAGGTAAAAGATTATTAACATCTTGAGCAAACAAACCATTTTTTTATTATCTAAAGCTGTCAAAGCAGCCAACAGCCATTATCATTATCCATAAAAAAATAATTGTTCTATCGTGTAATTTCTTATTTCCTCCTGTGTGGAAGAAGTTAGGGAAGTCTCAGTATGTCTTTCTATGGAGCGAGATGAGGCACTTTCTAGTCTCTTCTCCAACATAACAATAATTCACCTAAGATAAAACAATTTCTTTCCCAATCACACAAATTGGTATTTAAATTAAACAAATCACTCAGATGTTTGTTTTTACAGTATTTCTAATTCACATGTTTTGAAGGAGAAATATTGTTTCTCGTCCTTTGGAAACAACTAGATCAGGTTAACTGGTGGTGATTTGACATAAATTTCTTAGCATTGAGTGAAGAAAATGAGTTCAGGTCTGATCAGCACTGCAGAACAGAGGGCTTTTTTCCACATTAATGTTGAATCGAACTGACGGCCTGTGACTCCCATTCACAGAGCTCCACCTTAATGTCTTCTTGGTTTCCAGTGATTGCATACTCCCACATGGCCCACAATCCTCAGAAGAAAAAAGCATTTTATCAGGAATTATGTTTTTCTTAGCTAGAAACCAAAGCTGGAAATTCCAAAAAAAATTCTTCAGAGGGAAATTTCAAGCTCAATTCATTTAAAAAGAAGCATTCCTGTTTTTCCAACTCTGTTGTAACAATGTCAGTTTACAAACTCTAAAGAAATCTTCTTTTTATTTTAGTATTAAAGAATGTAAGATTGTGCAACAATTATATTATGCATGAAAAAATAAATAAATGTGAAAAATAAATAAGCAGGCCAAGAAATCATCACCAAAGGTAATGAAAAAAGAAAATAACTCTGATATTCAAATGTAACTCGTCTAAGCCTGAAAGTGTACACAGATGTTTTTATTACATTTATGGTATAAATGTGGCTAGGTGTTATGGTTCGGGGGAAATGATAAAATGTTGCTTTGTTTATGAAACCTCTCTTCAGTTTTATAAGACTGTGGTCAAATTATTATTTTTTTCCCAGTTGCCTCAAATAATTTATTTTTAATTTATGTTTTTTTTGTCAAACTTATTGATAACAGGCTAAAACAATATGAATAAATTTAAAAGGCAATTTACAAATCCTTTTGTCTGTTAAGATAAGAAGTATTTCTAAAGCAACCTGAATATATGTGGCAGTTCCTGCCCCTCTTGATTATTGAAATTAAAAAAATAATCACATTCATGAGCTGAACTCACACGTCCACAACCAGCCCTGATTACTACTAGACCTGTATAAGGAGATCTCTTAAAATGAACCTATTTGAAAACTGTAAAAAAATAGTTGGATCTTAAAAAGCAACATAATCTCTGTGTTCGATTTCACGTCTTCTAAGGACCCAGTTCTACCTGGACTGGGTCCTTCTAGGACCGTGAAAATAAGGAGGCCGGAAGAGTTTTTGCTCTGAATTCAAACAGGTCCAGCCTTCTCCGGCTTTCGCCGCCCCTCACTCGGCGTATGCTCTGTCGCCTAGCAACCATGACAGTTGTTATACAAATAAGGCAAAGATTGGATGCTGAACTTTTCACTAATGTTCTGTTGGGTAATTTCATTGTTGATGAGCTTCAGCAGCAGAACCGTGGTCACAGATCTCAGATCTGTTGTTCACTGCACAGATATTGGAATCTGAGTTTAAAAATCAGCTAAACCCATAAACCCAGTCACAGAATAAACCCTCTGAATAAGCCAAACATTACCGCCACATATCTGACTCTATAACCTTTTAAAAATATATATTTTCATTAATTTCAGGCGGAACTATTCACTTAATTTCATCATATTAAACTGCATTGCCAGTATTCACCACTGTTCGTCGGCATTTCCTCTTTCCTCTGAACACGAAGCAGCCAATCAAGGGTTAGACCAGAAGAGACCGAGGTGCGGCACTATGACGTAACTGGCCGACAAATCCAGCCTGTGTAGGATGCAGCCGACGAATCTGTACACAGTGAATGAATGTGCAGAAATCTAGAGAAATTCTGGGATAGATGGGAAATAAGTTAACTGAGATTAGTATGGGCTGAAGAAATTTGATTTGCATTAAGCTGGTGCTATAGGTTGAAGATTTACTGGCCCATTAGTCCAGTTGCACTCTGGTACTGGCTGGCCTCTGGTGGACATTTTACTGAAAGCTGATTGGGCTCTTCATCTTCAACTCCTCCAATCACAAAAGAGATCTTCCTTTCCAAACTCTGGTCCCCTGGGTGATCAACTATGATATATTTTGAGCAGTTCTCCATGCTGTCTGGGTTTCTTATCCTCCTATTTGATTCAGACAGGTTCACTGCAGTGTTTTCGTCCAAGTGTTTGGATAACAGCTTTGGTTCACTCAATGAAAATTTGTAATTTTCTTAAGGTAGAATCAAAGCCGCCTCTCTGGTGGAAGTCTTTCATTTTTTCCTCATTTGGTTTTTACATACTTTTGGTACTTTGTTGCTTGACAAAACACTTTAATCTTGTTTATTACTTTCTTTGCCTGTTTTCATCATTGTTTCATGTTTGTGTACCTCAACTGGTGGTTGTTCAACTCTAACTTCTTAAAACCCGAACTGAGTTAACAAAAATATCTTTTTTTGCTCTTTAAAATCTTTTAAAACCTGGTTTGATGTTATTTGCCCATTTTTCCTGACAGTCTTGGGTCCAAATCGAGATCAATTTGTCTAAAAAGTGCTACACAAATCACTTTCAAAGGCTCCTGGGAAGTTTGAACCAGTATCAACACATGGAATAATTGTGAACCTTCATAGGAGGGGTCAGCCCACCAGAATTACACCAAGGGTGTGTTTGATTTCTGTTGTGTCTTCTAAGGACCCCGTCTACTTGGACTGAGTCCTTCATGGGCTGTGAATACAAGGAGGTCAGCCTTCTCCGGCTTTTACCCACACTCACTCAGTGTACCTTCTGTCACTTAGCAACCGTGAAAGTTTTATTTGCCAGTTTTGGTTTTGGGTGAGCAAACCCTTTTCTTTTCGGGTGTGAAATCTGTGGAGTGGAAAAGCTAACAGTGGTTTAATGGATAATTGGGGATCGGCTCACCAAGTCAGGGAGAACATTTTTGCTTTTGCCTTCTCTTCCATTGTGGCGGTAAAGTTTCTCTTGAGTTATGACATATTAGAGTGAAAACTTACTTTGTGGTTGTCACAAAACAAATTCTCATTCTTGAGGGGAATGTAACAATTTTAAGAAAGAGACTTGGGCAAAATGGCCTCCATGGGAGAGATATAAGGCAAAAACCACTTCTAACCCAAAGGACCTAAAGAACCATTTTGTATTTATCAAAAAAATGGATCTTGATGATTTCCCTCCCCTTTTGTAAAAATATACAGTAGACTTATGAGAAAAATGTAGATCCTTTTACACCTGACCTAACATTTACTTAGCCCTTTAAAAGCAGTGCATCACATTACCAGTCATTCATGGTGGTAGTGTGATGGTCTGGGTTAGCTTTCTGTTTGAATACCTGGACAACTTGCTTTTATTGATGGAACTTTAAATTCTGGTATTGAAGGAGAATGTCTGGCTTGAAGTTTGGGACTTCAGGCCAAAGCTCATGCAACGAGACAATCATTCAAACCATGCAGCACGTTCAGTTACATCACACATTGTTCAGATTGTTTGATGGTACCGTATGTAATTTTGCACCATGAAATAGTTCCAACTATGAGGAAATAAGAACAGACAACCTGTGCATGTCATGGCTGCTGGTAAACATCCCCCCTTTTTCTCCGAAAAATCTAACCGCCCATTAATTCAACTCAACTTTACTTATAGAGAGCCCTTTAAAACAGCCACAGCTGCCAAACAGTGCTGCACATACCAAGGGAAGATAAGAAAAATATGAAAACAACATAAAAGAATAAAACAACCAAAAGAAAAATAATTAATTAGAATAAATAAAACCACATAAAAACAATGAAACAAACCACAAACAAAAACAGATAGAGTCTTATGCTGTGTTAAAAGCAAAAGAATAAAAATAGGTTCTAAGATGAGTTTTAAAATCAGACAGTGAGGAGCATGCCTAATAATGAGGGGGAGCTCATTCCTCAATTTTAAAGTAGTAACTGAAAAATGTCTGTCCCCTCTGAGCTTCCATTTGGACCTCGGTACCTCCAGGAGGCGTACGGCGGCATTTTACACCAACTGGAGATGTGTGAGGGAGGACTGGCTCACCCCAAAAATAAAGTTTGTTACAGCAATCCAGTCAAGATGTAACAGAGGTATGGATTACTGTTTTAAAGTGCTGCTGTGCAAAAAAAGTTTTGACCTTGGCTATCTGTCTGATATGATAAAAGCTGGACTTTACTACAGAGCTGATTTAATCCAATTTAAATTCACTGTCCATCTTAAAACCCAAGTTTGAGGTTTCAAGAAACCTGTGAAAAAGTTCAAGTCAACAAGAGAAGATTCACAAAAGTTACTGAGACCACGTTGTTTTTTTTCTTGATTAAAATATAACAAGTTCAGAGCCAACCAGGCTTTAATGTCATTAAAGTGGTGGTTCAAGGGCAAATACATTTTTCTTTTAAGACAAATATATCTGACTATCATCAGCATAAAAATGATAACAGATGCCATACCTTCACAGGATGGAATCCAGAGGCAGCAAGTTCAAAGAAAAGAGAAGGGGTTCTAAAACTGAATCCAGTGGAACCCCATAGGGAAGAGGAGCGGAGCTGGATTCATAGTTCCCAAGGCTCACATATTCTATCAAAAAGATAAGACCTAACCAGTGCAGTGCAGTACCATAAATGCCGAATCAGTGCTATGCAGAGATTTAGAAGCTGGCTGAAACACCTCCAGGACACAATGTTCATCAAAAAACGACTTGAGGTGAGTGTAGACAACTTTTCTAAGACTTTACAAATAAAAGGCAGATTAGAGATGTGCCTGAAGTTGGCCAGAACACTGTTATCAAGACCAGGTTTTTTAAGTAGGGGCCGGACCAGACCATGTGTAAAACTCAGACGTAAAACTCCAGAGGAAAGACTAATGTTTAACTGACTGCTCTATAACAGAGAAAACTGATTTCAAGAAACTGGGGAGAGAACATGATAGTGAGAACCTAATGGCTTACTATGGTCAAAAAGATCTTTTAAAAACTGAAGTGATATTTGGTCGAGCTCCTCAAGAGCTGCAGAACAAGGAATATAAAGGAGTGATTAGAGTCCTTCCAGTAGCAAACATATCAATAAAAAAGTGCAGGAAACTACTGTGAGTCTCAGAAGATGCCTCCAAGCTGACAGGCTAGGGGGCCTTAAGAATAGCATCACTGGTTTTAGATAAAAGGTGTGAGTTAAAACAATTTATTTCAAAGAGATCAGGCAGATATTTTCTTTTTTTTTCCCTTTAACCGTGTTCTGATAAGTATGCCAGCAGTCATGGCAGGAAATCTGCAGCTTGTCCTTCTTCCACCTCGCCTCAGCTCGGCAGCATTCCAGCCTAACTGTATGGGTTTCCTAATTAAACCAGAGCTCAGTTTTAGCCTTGGGCTTTACAGTTTTTGCTGGAACAACAGAGTCCAATATGATCTTGCAGAGGGTGTTAAACCAGTTGCTGAGCTCCTCTGTGTTAGCAGGAACACGACGAACAT
Organism: Jordanella pulchra; assembly: GCA_034780135.1. Classification (NCBI taxonomy): domain Eukaryota; kingdom Metazoa; phylum Chordata; class Actinopteri; order Cyprinodontiformes; family Cyprinodontidae; genus Jordanella; species Jordanella pulchra. The sequence continues at coordinate 3,821 of JAUZNJ010003994.1, read as the reverse complement.
GGCGCTGATTAAAAGCCACAAAGAACTGTCCAGCAATTAGAGAGTTAAAAACCCAACAGTTCCTTACAGGAGAACCAGATTTAAAATCAGCACCGGATAAATCAGCTTCAGACACAACGGGCTTATGATATCAAAACTGTCAGTACATCAATACTTTTTGTCTGAGGTAATAAGAGGATTACTTAACACTTAAGTGTTTGCTGGAAGTATTTGTTAGCTGGCACAGACTGAATGCTGATGATCAGGTTTTGTGTGTTGATCATGATCTGTATTTACAGCAGCAGTTTTAAATAGCATGGATTAGAAGCACTTAACACATTTACATAGTAGGGAGAAGAAGAAACAACCCAAGGTCTATGCTTGGAGTTTAACTTCTCACTTGGCTTCTCCTTGCTGCTACTGCAAGAGAAAACTGGAAAGAAATACTTGAGAGAATCCTATTTGTTATAATTACTGGCCATTGATTTTGTATAGAAAGTCTCACATGGGATTCAGTGTTTTAGGAATAATGATTCAAAAACATGAAGCAAATGAGAAACTTATTGGTAAGCCTTTTTTAAGAGTGTCAAGAAAATTAGATTCTTTTCATTTTTCTGCTTGTTTATCATGTCTTTTTCAGTGAATCTACTTAATGCTGCTTTGTCAAAGCACTAAAGCTCTGTCTTTTCTCCCTAATTTCATATTTAACAATGGATTTCCAAGAAATGTGATTTCTAACATTGTAAACCAGAAACTTGAAAAAGGTTAGCTATAATCAAACTCCACCAAGAAAAGTAAAAGTATCAATAAAGTTGTTAATCTATTTGTACATGTTTTTTACATGGCTTGTTTTGAACACTACATCTTGCTTTTAATACATTAACAACTATTAATAGAGAATGAGAGGTAGTGTAATTATCTGAGAGCAAAAGTATTTCTTTTTTTTTTTTTTTATCAGGCATGTTCTATATATTAATCTATGTATGGTATCCAGTTTGAAGTGGCAGCAGAATTTTTGGAACAAAGCGAAACAATAAGGTTGATGACCAGAAGGTATTTCTCTCCCTTTAGAGAGGGAAGATAAGGAACACTTTCTGAATAAACAGCATCCAGTAACGAGACAAAAAATGCAGCTCTGGCAGATTTTTTCTTCCTATAGATTCAGAAACCTGTGATTTCGCTGCCTGAACAAAAAAACATAACAGCGCTCTCTGCTGGTCACAATTAGAAACAAGAGAGGAAAAGGTAACTTTTCATCTATCAACAATCATTACTATCACCTCACCATAACCACTTTTTTGTGAGACACCAGCTGAGTATTCAATTATTATACACAGAGACAGATAAAAAACACATATTGTAAAATGAAATGTGAACATCCTAAGAGCAGACCTCCAAAAAATAAAAAACAAAACAAAAGAAAAACACAAAGGATGGAACATTCAACATCCTTTTAAACCTTGTCTGTAGTGGGTTTCATCATTGTTAGATATCAGACCCATCATAGCAGTGCTCTCCAGAAACCTGTAAACTTATAGCCATATTTGGACAGTAATGCAACAGAGTGTGAAAAGTGTACTATTACAACTTAAGGCAGGATGCTGGTTTAATTAAAACACAAATGTAGAGACAACGTCTTATTATACTTGTACAGCTCTATCGCTGGGTTGAAATAACTGCTTCCCCTGTTAATAGCTCTACCGTTAATATCTGTTTTACAATCAAGAGCAAAACTGCACACACCTTTTAAATTGGGTACATACTCAATGCCCCACTAACATCTCTTTCAATGTCCCCAAGTAAACTGCACCTTCATGTGTGATTTTTGTAGACACTATTCAGCCAGAATATTTGACCACTCTACTTAAAAAATAGAGGGACTATCCTGATATAGTCCTGGCTTTGAAATATCATGAATATTTAATAGAATTCTGTTTATTCCAGGGACATAAATATTTGAGATCAATGTCTCTTGAAAACACTCAGTTGTGATTAAGGTTTTTATCAAAACATCCCAAACTTAAAAAAACCTTCACTGAAATGCTACAAGGAAGAACATTACTGCAAGTTTTCACTTGGAGTTTAACCAAGTTGAGCTTTAAATGTAAAAAGAAGTGACAGGAGCAAGAGTGGAACATTTATTTTAAAAAAATGATATGCCAGGATTTTTTAGTAACTATAAGTAAAAAGGAGAACCAGTGCTTGGTTAGGAGTACTGAATCCTTATATGACCAGAAGAAACAACTGAAAGAATGAAATAAACGGACGAGATGCTGTTTTATTACTTTAGTAGGTTAGTATCTTTGCATACTTGACAGGGTTTGAGGTCGGTGGCAATGACAAAGATCTGGTGATGTGCTCTTTGTGCTTTTTGTTCCTCTGAGGTGATGGAGATGTAGACAAAGAGCTGAAAAGCAGTAATAAGGAAGCTGAGCCACAGCAGTATGATCAGAAAAGGAGCTCTTAAAGGGAGGCGGGAGAGAGAGAGAGCTGGGGTTGGTAGGAGAAACCAAAAGGTTGGCATGAAAGGAAGCCCGTAACCAGAAATAATAAATTAATTAATAAATATTAACCCAGAACTACTTAGGACACAAGGAATTGAAGCAAGAACTAAGAAACTAATTGAGAGATTTCACACCTCCCTCCTGCCTCAGCCGGGCTTTTGAGCAGATGTCCGACACAAAAACAAATTAACACAAACACTGGGTCTGCACTCAGACCCATAGATGTGACAACTCCAAAACCTTGCATGAGCATAGAAGATAAGAATGTTTCTGGTGTATATTTGGAAGGTGGCTTCACTGAGGACATTAAAGGGAGGAAATGACATATTTTTCTGAAGACCTCATTGTCATCCATCCCCAAATGTTTTCAAAGAGTTTAGGATCAAAAGACAGTGTAGGACGGCCCAAAAAAGACCTTTGTTCCCCTGTAAGGAGTCCTTTCACAGTTAGTGTTTGACGTAGAGCATCCCTTTACTGAAAAACAAAGACATTACTGTACAATTGAGTATGTTTATTTAGGATCATGTCTAGATTGCCAAGCACAGTCTAATGTGTGTGTAAATCTTTCAGCATGATGATTATTGAGAGAGGCTTTCCATCTTTTTTGTCTTTCACATCAGCAGGTCATGACATAGTAAATGAATGACATAAAATGACTGGAATTTGATTTTAAATACAGTCTTCACTTTTTTTCTCCACCTTTCTGTTTTAGCATGTTGAAGCCTGAAAATGTGTATACTTGAAATTTCTTTTCCAGCCTTAGCTGTTGATCAGGTGTAAATCTCCTTTTTTGTCTCATGTATTCATCCAACTTGGAAGCTTTTGGCTTGTCCATCTAGGTTAAAGGTCTGTAACTTGTAGCTCTGGAGCCACAAGTAGCTCTTCACAACCTTTCAAAGTGGCTCTTAATAACTGGCTAAAAATAATACAGAATTGTTTGTGTTTTAAAATACAGACATAAGAAATACTGGAGATGTGTGCCTGTTTGCGCATGGTTGTGTGTCTCTGTGTTGACTTCTGACAGAAAGGTGACTGTCCAGAGTATTCTCCGTGTTTTTCTATAGACTGCTGGAGTTAGGCACCAGTCCCGACTTGACTCTAATGGATAAATGGAAGGAGATGGAAGGATGTATAAAAGCATAGCAGGTTTTAAAAACTTTTTTTCTGTGTTTTGCAGCAGTTTTTTCATTGCATAACAGCTCCAAATTGCTGCATAAGAATGATCCTGTCATGGTGGGTCTCAGAGCTCTAACCCACATGCAGAACACCACACGGACTCAGGGAAAAAGTTCAACAAGTTTATTGAGAAGTAAACAAAAATGGTTCTGGTTCTGGTTC
>JAUZNJ010003972.1:2634-18532 GCA_034780135.1 Jordanella pulchra | reverse complement strand
TCCACTACAGTATCTGGAGATGCCACTACCCAGTTATTTATTCATCTAGATTTCCTTTTAGGGGTGTTATTTCAAAATCACCCCACCCCCCACCCCCCACCCCAAACAGATGATACCTACTTTTTTCCCCAAAGAGGTAGATTAAGAAAAATAATTACACGGTTTCCAGAGTCGAATCACAGAGGAGACGTTTTCCTCGTTAATAATCCCGCCTAATTAGCAGTCACCCTACGAATTACAAACGAGAGCAGTTAACGCTCGGCTGTGATTGGTCGACGCTTGTCCAGGTGGGTTCGCCCCCCCCCCAAAAAAAACGTCTCCAAAATGTGGCATTCTGGATCTTAAATTTTTTGTGCACGTCTCTTTAATTTCCTATTTTTTTTTTCAGTTGAGCTGATGCACGACTGAAAAAACTGAAAAGCAAAAATCAAAGAGTGAAAAATGTAGTTGTGCTATAAAACACTGAGTCCTCGTCTCTGCATGCGTCCCGCGGATCGGCTACTGAAAACCGGCAACCCTCCAGCAGAGCTCGGTCATTTGTTGAGGTAGCATTGCTGGTTATGTGTTTAGAGGATCTGTTGTTGTTCTTGCAGGTGACAGCGGCCCTCCGCTGGGCCCGTCAATTGCTTAAACTCTGCTGACGGGTCGGTTTGGACTCTGCACCACATTGGAGTTTGTCAGTTCCAGACGGCTGAGCTGCAGCTCAGCTCCTTGAAGCTTTAACAACAAACCAGAAGTTTCCAGGTCTGACTTTCCAAGGTTCTACTCTTAAAGGAACATTTCTTCTTTTTTTTTTTTTTTTCCATTTTTGTTTTTTGATTTTTTTTGTTTTGTTTTCTGTTTTGCCAATTCATTAGGTACTTTCCATTACTGCTGAGCCTTTACAAGTGTTCACATTCATCGTCCTACTGTTGGGTTTCAATGGCTACTGGATGGATTTTCACAGAGAGATGACGACTCAAAGGGGCCTCTACCTGCACTAATGAACTTGGTGTGTTTGAGAACAGCAGGGAGGAACGTTCTGGAGCCGAGAACATCAGCTGAATAGATGCTTCTGACCATTTCCTGGTTTTCACACAGGAAACATCCTCAGACTGAAACCTGAGCTGCACTGCAAAAACTTAAATACAAATGAGACCATTTTTCTTGCAATCAGTGTGCTTTCCCTTGATTTGTGCAAACAAGAACAAAATAACATTTAAAATAAATAAAAAACCATCTACTCTTATCTTTTTTTTTAGGTGCATAATATCTAATTATCGAAAGGGTAAAAATACTCGTTCTATTGGCAAATCACCTTATCTAGCTATTCAAGTTAAGGGTAAATACACTGTGAAATACTGAAGTTGAGTTCAGTTTTTGCAGTGCATCGCTCTGTGTCAGAGCCACCATGTTTAAAAAACACACAGGAGAATATAAGTTGTTTCTAAAAATGCCGCTTTGGGCGAAAAAACAAACATAAACCTGAACTACGGCTCTGAAACGGAGCTGCAGGAACCACTGGGAGGACTGAGAACGGAGCGGTTTAACAGCAGACTAATGACAAAACAAAGCGGACGTTTCTAAAAAGAGTCAATCAGAGCAGAGTTTGAGCTGATAGATAAGATGATGTCAGTGGAAGGAGGATTTCTGCCCTAAAACTGAGAAAATTAGATAGTATCCACCTGAAATAAGGTTGTTGTTTCAGCTCCTTTTAAATGTTAATTTTCTTAATTCACTGGCAAATTTTCAAAAGAAAAACAAATAATTTAAGAAAAAACAGCCTTAGTTCGATTTGAATCTTTGCAGAGTAACAAACTGATGTGAAAGACGACGGTGAACCAGGAAGAAGTGCTGCTGCTTCGTTACGCTTCGGATCTGAACTGTGTCAGATCAGCGGCTCTGATATTCAGCCAAACATCCAGGTTTTAAGTGGTAGAAGCTGCAGGCGGGCAGATCAGCAGTAATATAAAGCACCTCAGGGGCTAAACATGCACAATGAACTAAAAGGAGGAATCAAACATGGGGAAGAACTGAAAGCAGAAAATGTTCTACATGTTGAGTGTTAGCGTGGAATCAACATCTGAGCTACTGTCAAAGGTGGCGTCACGCTAAAACTCTCCATCCTATAACATAAAGACATCATTCAACCTGGACTCAGCCCAGAAACCATCCAGAACCGGGCTTTCCCACGGGCTGAGAGGGAATTAAGATAGTCCTGCTCATTATGTTCTGACCCACGAAATAAAGAGGCTGCAGGTAGAACGCTTCGGGTCGGTCCGCTTCCTGTACGAACATAAAGACAAAGAGGAGTTTGGTTCCATGATGAGACGCTGATATCTCAGACATAACCTCTCCTTCAGAATCATCTCCTATGTTTTGGACCGGGCCCAGTTACGGCCATGTACTGACATACCTGTTGGTACTTCTTCATATTTAGTAGCAGTCTTCATAATAGATGTTTATTCATACAGATGCTTAACTTTTTCTGTTTTTTCAATCAAATAAAAATTCTCTTTTCATTTGATTCTTTTTTTTTTTAGGTGAACTAATTAGAAAAACTCAACATGTCTTTTACAGAAGTGAGCAAACAAACACAATGGAGACCAGCGCAAGAGAGGGCCACGGACCCCGACACTGCTGCTCGCTCCAAACGTTAAATATCGTTTAAAAACTCCAGGAAATTCAATACTTTCATCGCTAAAACACAAAAGAGAGGAGAGAGCGAGGAAGTGAGGTGGTTTGCTGCCATCTCTCCTCCTTTCCTTTCGCAGTGTGGGGCGGGTGTCTTTAGTCGTTCTGTTAGTTTGTTGTCAGCATATTTTATCGATTAGTGCAACACTACGTCCTACATGTTATGTCCAATAAAGCTTGCTGTATTGTCTAAACTAAACTAAAAAAAACAAACACTGAATCTAACCAATCCAATCCCCTGCAGGCGGAGCTAGAAATGTGTGTCGGCGGTTGTGAACGGAGCTCTATGGTTTGGAAACGACTCAGCAGCCCTGCTGGCTGTGAGGTTTGGGTCTCTGGGTAAAAATGGAAGCAAAGGCGCGAGCGAACGGGCTTCCTCCGCGTGTGACGCTCGTTCGGCGGAGTTTGGTGCTGCGAGGACTTCAGTTTGGCGGCGCCCTGCGAAAAACGGCGTCTTCTTTCTGTTCTCAATACTTTTCCTTTTCTTCTATCTTTTATTTATTCATTTTTTTTCTTTTTTTCTCCAAAAATACAAAAGAATGCTGATTACTTTTTTTAAACGGTCTGACAGCAGCATCCCTGCTGTTTTGCTCCCATTTTCCAGAAAGTGTTTCATTCCCTCCATCGAGGGGCCACAGCTTCTCCTCCTACGTTTTTCTGCCTTTTTTTAAAACCAACCACGTTCCCTGACCACAAAACGAAAAAAAAAAAAACACAAACGCCTGCTTTTCCCACACACGCCCATGCAGCCAACAGGGAGCATCATGGTCAGTGCACAGGTAATAAATATTCACATTTGGAGACATCAGAGCTGCCTGCAGTGTGAACCAGCTGCTGCGCCCTCAGTTACACCAACAGCCAGGCTCTGGATGGACCTCATTTAGACAATTGATCCAAGAATGAAACCGCTGAGGGAGAAAACAGCTCCTGTTTAGCTCTTCCTGATGATGTCATTAAAATAAGGCACCAGAGGAGGGTCCTTCAGGGTTCAGGCAGGCACACTGACAGATAGCAGAGGCAGGCGGAGGAGCAGGTCCGTTCCTAAGAGTCAACTAGAACCTCAGTGGTGTGTTTGGTCATCCTTGAGCCTGTCAGGACCCTCCTCCTGAGGTAACACTGCTCCCCATTGGCCAGTTTTCCACTTCAGGCAGTGGCTGATCCAATCAGCTTCAGGCAGACAGACAGATGGCGCGTTTTCCCACCAGCATTTTATCTCTGTGCTTAGAAAGAAAACCGCCTCTGTGCCGTCCTGAATTCATTCATTCACCCCCACCACCCCCCCTAAAAATGAAAACAAAAAAACAAGACAATACTAAAAGAAAAAAAAACTTCTTAAAAAAATAAAAAATATTCAGGACTATTAGCTCTTTTTTCTATTTATATAAAACACCAGCAAGCGAAAAAAGAAAGTTAGGAATACTGAGGTAATTTTACCCTGAGGTAGTTTTTTCTTTTCGTTTCTTCTCTGATCTGTTCTAATCTTGGTAAAGCATCCACGCTCCTGCCCCTCATCTTCACCATCATCATCCACAGGCAGGATCTGGAGGCTCCGCCCACAGGCCTTTGGCGGGATCTGGGAGAGGAGAGCAGGAAGCTGCTTCCATAAAGTCAGGCTCCAAGGTCTGAGGAGGAGGTGAGGAGATTTGCTGTGGCTTCCAGTGATGTCCGGCCAATTCCGTTCCCAAACTGGGGAATGAGTTTGTAGATGTGGAACCAAAGACGGTTCTGGTACCAGAGGGGTCTCTGTTTCAGACGGGCCGCCCAGCTCTGGAGGAACGCAGCGAGCAGAGGGTCTCAGACGCGCCTCGTCTGTCTGTCGTTGCAGGACTTTTTAGCCGCAGCAAAGCCTCACACCTGCCTCTCAAACAATACATCCCGATGGGGGCCGGGCTAACTCACATATCATATATATATAATATATATAAAATATGTCATTGAAGGTGCGGGTCGCTGGCCAGCGAGCACGGCTGCTGGGCCTGTAAACATGGTTCCTTACATCAGCGTGTAGCTGAGCCGCTGCATTAGAACTGCAGGACCAGCTGCGACGGCCGCCTCCTTACTGTCTCTTGCTGTGTCCTTCCACAAACGAAGCACGGAGGAGGGTGCCGAGTGCCCCCCCACCCCTCGTCTTACTGTAGGCTACATTATGCTACACAGGGGAGAGGGAAATTTAAAGACAACCCCTCCTTTTTAGTAAAAAATGTGGTCGGACACAGCATTTCTTAACAATAACATGAAGATGATATATTTACAACCTCATACTTTTCTTCAGAGAGTTGTTTAAAGAGCAGTGTTAGCATCTACGGCCCCCCCTCCTTGAAACAATAACCCAGGCTTAGAGACGCCTGTGCCTCCGCGGCAGCTCCCCCCCACCTCTCCCAGCTCCGCCTCACTGCATTCTTATCAATAATAGCTCTGAATAAAACATTTCTATACATATATCTCTATGTTAAAAAACGCCCTTAAAATATGAGACTGAGTGGAGATGAGTGGAGGTCTGCAGAGGAGGGGCGAAGCATGGCGACTTGTTGCACACTGATTGGTGTAGCTGAGACTTTCAGGCAGGTTTCAGGAACGGCACCGCTGAAACCTGCCCAAGGCGTGCAGGAAGCTTAGCTGCAGTCATAGCATGGCACAGCAGAAAGATGCCACCTCTCCATCTTTTCTTTTCAACATCCCCTCATCCCCACTCAGTCTCTCCCCTGGCCTGGCACTGGGTCTTTGTTTTCAAGTTTCTTTCAATCTAAATCCTCTTTATATCAATTTCATATTTTGATTTTTAGTAATTTTTTGATCTTTCTCAGTGGCTGTCAGGCATACTTCCACCCTTCTCAATATTTCTCCCTGTCTATTGCTGGGTCCGTGTTTTACTCTTCTGTATCCGTTCGTCCGTCCGTCTGCACACGTCAGTCAGGTGGGGTTGGCTTTCCACAGCAGGTGAGGAGGCCCTCACTTCCTGCGTGGCTGGTGATCCTGATTCAGTCCCGGCGTAGGGCTGCCCATCTCGGTGAAACCCTGAGGGCTGGGGCCAGGGCCCATACCCAACCCACCTTTCTGTGACATTTTGACCTGCGTCAGGATATCACGAATCTTCCTTTGAGCTAGCTGAAAGACAGGCAAAGACAAAGAACCTGAGAGGAATCCAGAAAGGTTCAAGGAATTGTTTTGATACAAACAAAATCCAGTGGTGGTGCACTAAACGATTAGCTTTCATTTCCTTCATTTGGTAGAACAGTAAGCAGCTGATGCTGAGTTGTGAAACCAATCTCCTTTACCTCTGCTAAATGTAGCCAAAGCCAACTACTCTCAGTGCTCTAAAGTGCAGTGTCCTGGTTTGAACACCCTCCTATTCACAGACACAGCCAATCCACCTCCTTTATTCTTACTGCTCTTCACTGTTCTATCAGGTCACAAAAGATTCAAGTTGTCCAACAAAACAGCAAACTCAAATTCATTGCAGGGATAAGCCTTTTGAGGCCAGTGTTTCTGTAAGGAAGTTTCCATCTTACTCTGAATTATATACAGTGTTGATGGGTCAAGTGACCTGGTGTGCTGGTGTGTGGGGTGAGGGTGGGGGGGCATCAGGTTGCACTTGGAACCCAATAACTGTTTGGAAGCCTGGTATATATATTTTATATTTGAGAATGATGCATCATGAGAAGTTAAAACCGGTTGTTATTGTTTCATGGGTATTGTTAACTTAAATCAAGATCAGTTTGGATTATTTACATAAAAACATGAACATGTTTAATTTTCCTTCACACTCAACACAAAATGCTGCTTAGACAAACTGGGGTTTGACATTAGAGCATGGAATAAAAGCATACCAAAGCATGAACAGCGTACCTGGCTGGCGTAGAAATGTCCATTGATCTTGACAATGACCTGATCATTTTCATCAGGTGTTTGCTCTCGGGGGACCACCACCTCAGCAGCTGTGAGGTTCTGCAGCTCATTTACCTGGAAATAAAATCCTTGGTCACTTAAGGGCTAAGCAACATGCTCAACATGTTTGGACTTTTAGCCTCTGTGACGGCAGACAAACACTCAAGCAAGCTGCTTCTGGTGCTCACCGTCTTTCCTCCTTTACCGATGACTCTTCCTGCAGCAGCTGCAGCCATTTTAATGTGAGTCTCCAGTTTGACCTCCTCCTTTGGTCCGAAAAAATTCTCCTCCTTCAGTTTGCCGTAGATTCTGCCCTGAGCCTACGGTTCAGAAAGCAGATGGTTATCGAGTGCAGTCAACAGGCAGAACAAGGTTAATGTCAACAATCTTCACCTTGAACTGAGCTTCCGGGGGTCCCGTCACAATCACCATCCTCATTTTAGAGTCTGGGGTTTCAGCCGGTGCGATCTGGAGAAGGAAAGGGGACTATGTTTCTGGCCTATGAGGCTTATATTATAGGAGCAGCTCTCATGTCCATGTTCCACCAACCTTAATGGAAGCTCCAGCGAAGCGGCTCAGCTGTTTGATGTGCTGTCCTTTCTTGCCGATGATAGCCCCCACTGCTTGTGCTGGGATATAGACATGGACCGTCTCCTGCTCCGGGGCCTGAGCACACAGAAACATGGCTTCCTGACATTCATTTCGACCCGGATCATCTTCTTTATGTTGTGCTTTATGCTGTGTTTGGATTCAGTGAACCGTCCAGTCTCAGTACTTTTTTTTTCTTAATGATAAACTTCCTTTTTTGAACACTATCGTACTTCTGGAGAAATGACTTGTTTTATAACAGATTATCAGCTGTAAACTAATCCTCTGAACCTGGATGTACAGATAAGACTAGAGACATTTGGAGGAAATTCTGACCAATCAAATGTAGGCAGAGCCAGTCCTGACAGCATGTCACAGGATTCTTCTCTTACCCCGAAGGAGCCATAGGGGGCACCTCCCACTGCATTTCCAGGTGGTGGGGGGGGCATGTTAGATGAAGGAGGGAAGAGGCCTAGAGCACCCAGGTTAAGTCCAGGTATCAGGTGAGTTTGTTGCTGTAGAGAAAAATGATTTTGTTAAGCAGCTGTGATGTAATGAAGCTCCTCATCTGTGAAAATGACTGACAGCTGGTTTACTCAGAAACTCTTCCTGGTCTTCACTTTCTCTGCGTAATGAATTAGGTTTGAGTTTATAAACACAGAAATATCGACAGTACAATCCTACTGATTTTTACTCTTTTAATTTATTTCTAATTGAAAACCTATTTAATCATGTTACACTGTTTAAAAAAAGCATTTTTTTTAATGAAAATGTTTAATAGCAGAGGAAAGTCTGGTAACATATAAAAGATATAAAGTCCTAGAAACAGGTAATTTATTTTATTGTTCTTTAATCATAAATATCAAACAAAAATCACACGTATATAACAATTGGATCTTGATTTACGTTTTCCATGTAACATCAAAAGAGAGATCAGGCAACAATGTTTTTTGTTATGTAGTTTTTAAAAATAATGTATCAGTATTTACAATCTTATACATTATCATTTAACCTATAATTGTATTTATTGTTCCTTTAACAGAAAGGTTTAAAATTCACCAACATTTTAGATCATTTAAAGTAAATGAATGGTTACTTTTCCTAGTAACTAGTTACTTTGAACCTTAACTGAGTTCTAACCTCGGAGATTTTTTTGGAGAATTAATGAGTAACTACTTGTTAATCCACCTTTAATTCAGTCTGAATAAAGGCTCGAGAAACCAGAGTTTCTATCTGTTGGTCCTTAGTTCTGAAGATGCTCAGATTCTCCAGAGTGGTTGATGAGAAGAGAGACGATGGTCTTTGGCCTTTTGTCTGCCATCTTTTTTTTTTCTTTTTTGAACAAAGCCTTCATTTTATTAGTTCAGCATTCAGATTCAATGAGTAATACAATAAGTCAAAAACATAAATTTCTAGTACAACCAAACAAATCAGTTGAACAACAACATCCAAACAATTCGGCGAGCTGAAGATCCAGGTTTTTTGTTTTTTTTTATCCTCTCCACCGCTCAGTGGAATGTAAAACAGGCTACAAATGACATACAATACCAGATATGAACAAATGAACACCAGATATGAAATAAATGGAAAATCTTTCTCAAGTGACTTTTGCCTGCCCATAAAATACTACAATATTAATTGCAAATATGTCATCAAAGGGTTCCATCTTTTCTTAAATAGATCAATGGACATATCTACTTTTGCTGTTATTTTCTCCATTGTATAAACGTTCACTAGTTTCTCTTTCCATTGGTTTACAGTAGGGGGTAAAAGTTTATGCCAACATACTGTTATCACTTTTTTGGCTACGAGTACAAGGATTCCAAGTACTGTTTTTCCTTACTTAAATTACTTCGGGGTATTACCAGAACAAAGACCAAGGGGTTCCAATCAATATAAGTGTGCAAAATATTTGAAAATTTCTCTCTAATTCCCTCCCAAAACTTTTTAATCTTTGGACAATCCCAAAAGACATGAGTGTGATCTCCGACTTGTCCAAACTGTCTCCAGCACAAATCTGATTTAGTTTGATCAAATTTTGAAATAATATATGGAGTTTTGAAATATGTAACAATTATTTTCCAGTAGAATTTTTTCCATGTTGGACTGTTGGTCAGTTTATGTCCAGTTACGCACACTTGCTCCCACTCTTCATCTTCTATCACAGCATTCATTTCTAGTTCCCACCTTCCTTTTAGCCCAGGTCCCGTCGACAGACATGACTGTAAACATTTGTATAGATTCGATACAGTGTTATCCGATTTTTTTGCTTAGGTGATCTTTATAATGAATGGTTCTGAATCAGTGGGTCGGGATTTAAGAAGAGACCATTCGGTATGGGACATCAGGTAACTTCTCAACTGTAAATATCTATAAAAATCAGATGTGGTCAACCCGTACTTCTCCTTAATCTGATTAATTGATTTCAAAATCTTCCCTTCAAACAAGTCATCAATAAAAATTAAATTGTTGTTTTGCCAGATTCGAAATCCTGCTGCTCTGCACAGACCTTCAGGCCTCTGGGGTTGAAACCAACAGGACCTGGTGAATGGTTACAATTTAATCTCTTCAGTTGCCTCTTTAATTGACTTCTGGAGACAGACATGTGAAAGACAGCACCATCTTCTAATTTGGCTGACAAACTTCAACTTATTGAAGCAGGATAGTCAATGGCAGAGGAGGGTACGATGTCATAGGACTGTGGGCTGGAGAGAAAATATGCTGAACTCGTTACTGAACACAACCTGTTGAAGAATGTATTTGGTTCATTGGCTCTGTCCAGACTTCCATCTTTCTTCTCATCCTGTTCTTCTTTCAGCCTGTGATCTTCTTCATTCCTGACTGCACATCTCTGATATTGTTCTGCTGGAGGTTGTTTTCCAGCCTCCTCCTCTGTGCCTTCTTGTTTTCTCTTACATTGACCTTAAGTTGCTTGTGTATACTCCTCTGCAATTCTCTGTCTCCCTTCTTAAAGGCTTGTTTTTTCGCGTTAAGCAGTTTCTTCAGATCACTTGTGACCCGTGGTTTATTCTTTGGGAAGCATTTTACTGTTCTGGTAGGGATGGTGTTATCTACACAGAAGTTTATGTAGTCAGTCACACAGTCATTGCATTGATGTCCTTTCAACGCATCCCAATCTGTTGCCTCAAAACAAACCTTGAAGGGATTCTTTAGCTTCTTTAGACGGTTTTCTTACAGTTCTTTTAAATTCATGTTTTTTCATGTATACTCTGAGTAGAGAAAAACAAGATTGTGATCTGATATTCCAAGAGGAGGTCTTACTTCAGAGATGTAGGTGTCCTTTACATCTGCATAAAACAAGTCCAGAGTCTTGTTTTCTCTGGTACAGCAGCTAACAAACTGTAGGAACGTTGGCAGTGTAGAAGAGTGAGACATGATTGAAATCACCAGTTATTGCCACAAATACATTTATTTGGGTGTTGTGTCTGTAGCTTAGTAATAACGGAACTGATTACATCACATACAGTGTCAGCAATGGCAGAAGCTCAGGTTATCAACAGAGAAATGGTAAACTCTCTGATGAGATGAAGCTTTTGAACCATTTGGCCAAATTGCTTCACCAAGTCACTTATTTCAAGAAGCTTCATGTGAATATGACACCACCTATTGGTGCAGTGCATAACCATAGTTAGTAAGCTTTGAAATTGTTCATGACTAATGTGTATAATAAAATAGTTTTTTCAGGTTTTGTGTGTGTAAATGGTCATACAAGAAAAAAAATTATCTATTAAAGTATGCAATTTTTTGTCATTTAAGTGACAAGCAGACAATGAAAGTGTTTGTGCCACTTGGGCAATGATGAGCAAAGTAAAAGGTGTTAAGTTTTATTCAAAAACGATTTTTTTCCACAGTTTTTTGGGTTTAATATCGATGGAAGTTATGTGTCCACCAATTTGGTTAAAACAACCAATCTAATTTAGTAGCGGTTCTAAGCAAACTATACTGTTAAAAGGGCAAACCAATACAAATTAGTCACTTTAACCAAACTACTAGTTAAGTAGTACAGCTTTGATTGAACCAGCAAACCTTCAGGTGAAAGGCACACACTACTGCTCACGCCACTGTCACCACCAAAAACTCTCAGGAATTTGATACAATTGACTTTTAATGATACAACTGACATCAATGGTTTGATCAGTTTCTGACCAATAAATTGTTTAATACAAACAAAACTGAACTAGATTGGTTGTTTTTCAACCAATCATTTCTTAGATTCTATCCAAACTCTATGCAAAGACTCAATTCACCAGAGCTCTCCTACAAAGTCCCATATCTTGCCTGAATACTAAAATCTGTTTAATGGCTGTCAAAGTTCGGGGGTGATCTGACCACTTCACGAAGTGGTCACGTGGTATTGCGGTAGCAAGGGTTTGGGCGTCATCAATTTCAGCTCCTCCGCTACGTGAAGTAAGCCTTGATACGCGCTTTGCAGAAATTCCCCCTCCACTACTCGACACACACCTCGAAGCCTCGGCTCATTTCATAAAATCACTACCGAAAACAAACTGTACATTCCCAGGATGACACCACCTATTGTTCACAAGCACTGCTAACCCACCTCCTTTGAGTTTTCCAATCTTCTTTAAATCTCTATATTTAGAAAGCCTGGCAGAGAGATCAAAGACATCCTGCTGCCACCTTTCATTAAAACACACAATGCTGCATTGCCGATAATCTGGCTGGGTCCTTGTTAAGACTTGAAATTCTTCCAGCTTGTTTTCAAAAGATCTCACATTGCCCCCTAATGATGGATGGAAGAGATGGTTTAAATTTCTTTTTCGTGTCTCTCCTTCTTGCTCCTACTCTGCTTCCCCAGCGACTCCTTTCCAACTCAGCTGGTACTTGCAGAAGAAGTTGATGTATTATTTCAGCTTTAGAGATGTTATTTAGTGGATCCCGGGTGTAAAGAAATCAACTTGCTCAGGTATCCAAAAAGGACAAAAGCATCGGTAAAATCCCTCCAGTTTCAAAGCTCTCAACAACAGAGGTGAAAAACATCAGAAAAATGAAACTCTGATCCAAAAACAGAGTTCTCTTAAACAATATCACAGTAAGGCTAGCAGAGCTACTCCAACATGTAGCCACCTTGAAGCAGTGTAATTCTAGAAAAAAGGTTGCGGACTGAACTTTTCCCTGAAATCTGGAAGCTTATGTGTCAACGGGATGTATCTACCAAAAGTATCTCTGGCCTTTTGCAGTTTTATGCTTCATTTTAAAGTCATCAAGAAGCCAAACGAAAGTTTTCTGCCGTGTGCGACCACTGTGATGTCATGTCGGAAAAGTTTAACTGAACCTAAATTCTTTTTAAATTCAGTCTTAATTTTTGTATGATTTTGTGCAGTTAAAATGTCCCATTTGTTCGACATAACTTTCTTATTTGAATAAAAGCAACCCCTCATCATAGGATCAAACATGAAGATGAGTCCTAGATACACCCAGAGTAAATTCAGATATACAGACATTCTACAAGTTACTTACTGTCGCTTTATTGATACTTGATTCCTATTAATTTATCCTTCATCTCATTTTCACCACGTCCAGGGAGCAGGTGCTGGATGAGGCTCCCCTTAATTTTATCCTAAAGGACTGCCAGCCCCTCAGCATTGTGTATTTTCAATATGAATGTGTAAAAATAAAAAATAATTACCAAGACCACAAGCATTCACATGTTAACTTAAAAGTTGTCATTATCATACATATTAACATTATTTATTGACTGCACAAAAATATCTTAGATAATGACAAATGTTTCTAACATGAGGATATGAAATACAATGACTTAAATTATATTATGCTTTATACACCAGGTCATCAAATCAAGTGTCTGCCAATTAAGATTGCCTGTAAGGACTTTCAATGTCCAGCAGGTGTCAGTATTCAGTGACGCGGTATCAATACGATTTTGCTATGGGTCGAAACTATACATTACGCCTCATCTACCATCACTATATATATAGTTCTAGTGATCCAGTCCATCCCATAATAAGTAGTTTTTACGTCTCCCTCTTTGGTGGTGTTTGAATGCTCTGATGATAGAATGTGATCACATTTTCTTTTTACAGAAATTTCTGGGTGTTTTAGGACTTTTCAGAATATTTCATGCATCTGTGCTGCAGAATCTTTATGCAATAATAGTTTGTGAATGAAGACGACAGACGTCCATATCAGCTGGCCATCTAAAAGGACAGAGTGGCGTTGCTGGACGTTACTTACGTTCATCGCTGCGATATCGTTCTCATAGGCCTCTCTGACCTTCTTCATGATCTCCACCTCGGCCTTGCAGCAAGCTTCAATGGAGCCTTTGACAGTGATGGTTCTCTCCGGGTTATATAGGGTCAGGTCCTGGAGGCTGCACACATCACCACACCAAGCAGCGTCATTCAGGAAATCTGTGTTTCTCTGAGAATCGCTTCAGATAGGTTAGTTAGAGTGATGTGGAACTAGCTCTGGTTGATCAAACACAATGACGACCCATCGTTGAGGAGAAACCCCTATGAAATTCTCCAACATTAAAAAATGTGAGTCTTGCTCAAGATAATTCACTAAAGTTCAAAAAGTTCTGTTATCCAGAGGAAGAAGCATCTGGTACTGAGGTTCCTGTAACCAATCGGAGACGAGCTGGGGTCAGCTTACAACAGAACCTTTCATGTCCATGAGGTATTTATGGTTGTCGGGTTTTACAAAGAAGAATCTGAAAGGAGTAGCAAGCAGACCATAAGGTTTGGTCTTGTTCTATCAGATCCGATCCTCTTATTCTTCCACATATTCCAGTCGGCTGATAAACGAGATGAAGACAAATGATGACAACTAGGATTCATTTTAATGAACATTTTCTTCCTTCCTTACTCCTAGTCCTCAGCTGGCCTCTAGGGGGCACCCTGTCTGATTCCAGGTAGCTGAGGTAGAAATTAATGTAATATATGACAATTTGTTTTAGAGCTATTAAGTTATGTGTCATTATTTAAAGCAATGTTGAATAAAGTTACAGAGTAAAGAAGCAAACTAAAATTAAATTTGAATTTATTTCCAACTGGAGCTCAACTGATATACGTTCAATTTAAGGCTGATTATTTTGGCAGCAGCCTAACAGATAGCAGCTGCTGATTTTTGGCTTTGGTTTTAAAATGTGAATTTTTTAGTATTTCCATCACCTGTTGTACTTATCACCTGAGACCTTCGAACCCATAACTCAAAAGGGATCAAACTAGAGCGTTGCAGCAACAGGCTGGGATTATGGTCCAGAATAACTCAGATTCAGGAGACCTGCTCCAAAGGGAACCTCTGAGTCAGAGTGGAGCCACCAGAGGACAAATGCATGCAATACTTTTCAGTTTTTTATTAGTAATATAAACTTTAAATGTAGAACTAATGCGTCCTCATCATATAAATGTTTTGGTTTTAATGTGATCAAGCTTAAGGGGTGTGAATACTTTCTAGGGCTGCAGTAAATACTGAAGATTCATGGGATGCTGTGCAGGTCGTGGTTCAGGTGCGTCTCTTACGGTGAGATGGTTATCTTAGTATCCGTGTCCTGCTCCACTTTTTTCAGATTGCGTCCTTCCTTCCCGATAAGCCGGCCGACAAAGTTGTTGTGGGCCAGAATCTTCAGAGGGACCTCATCAGCCCTGAAAGAAGCAGCGTTCATCAAAGCCAGCCTCAGTCGGCCACCATGTTCTGCTCTGAGTCTGAAACCTACGTCTTGGTGTCTTTGGCCTCCTGGTGCATGATCTCAAGGATCATCCGGCAGGCGGCGGAGCAGCCCTCGGGGGTGGAGTGGATGCTGATGGGCTTCTCAGCAGCACCGGCGTTCTCCTTACGGTGGACATCAATCCTGCAGGAGAACGGATGAGTGTCAGGCTGCAGGTTTACCTCACTGGAACTCCGTCACGTTTTGCTACGACTAAAGTCAGACAATCACAACCACCCACTTGCTCTGCGTCTGCTTGGTGATGTTGCGGATGGTGGCTCCCTCCTTGCCGATGATGGCGCCAACGTACTGGGTGGGCACCAGCAGCCTGAGAGGGATGTCGGCGTGTGGAGGTTTGGGGGGCATGCCTGAGCTGGGGGACCCGCCGCGGAGACCGCCGCGGGGCCCGTAGCCGGGGCGACGGCCGTTCTCGGTTCCCCGCTGGCCCCCGTCCATGTCGGAGGTCTCATCGGGGATGTAGGAGACGCGCAGGGCGTTGTTCTCCAGCTGATATCCGTTCAGCTTCTGGATGGCTCTGATGGAACCAAACACCAGAAGGTCGTTTAAAGAGCCGACTCACAGTCCAGCTTATGGAAAGAAGTTTGCTCCAATATCATGGAGAACAAAGAACACATTTTAAAAAAAGCTGAAGTGTTGTGAGGTTAATTGATAATGTGAAGAAAAAGTTCAACCAGCTAGATGTTTGTTCAGATTTTAGTTTTTAAATGTTTATTAATGACCCGCTTGACAAATCCTGTTACAAATTTCCCCATTTCTATTGGTCTGTGTATGGAACAATAGAAAGGAACAATAGAAAGGACTAATAGAGAGGACCAATAGAAAGGACCATCAGAAAGGACCCATAGAAAGGACCAATAGAAAGGACCATCAGAAAGGACCCATAGAAAGGACCAATAGAAAGGACCAATAGAAAGGACCAATAGAAAGGACCATCAGAAAGGACCAATAGAAAGGACCATCAGAAAGGACCAATAGAAAGGACCAATAGAAAGGACCAATAGAAAGGACCAATAGAAAGGACCA
>JAUZNJ010003971.1:0-35981 GCA_034780135.1 Jordanella pulchra | reverse complement strand
CAATAAAAAAGACTTGCTAAACTCTAAACCTGGTAACCTTGGTAAATATGTGCTCTTCTCCATTGATTACAGTTTTTTCCACCCATACTATAATGATATACGTAAGGTATAAATACCTGTTTTATTCGATCTCCCTGAAGAGTCACATTAGTTGAAGCAAAGATCCTTTTTATCAGGATAAAAGTAATTATCTTTATTGCTAGGTCACAAGGTTAGAAGAAATGAATTGGAAGATATGTGGCAGCATTGATATGTATAATTGCACATATAGGTATAATGGGAATGGAGTTAACCTTTCAGGGCCAGGTTTGATAAAACTGGGTATTTGTCTTTAATCGGGGCAATGATCAATGAAAAGTGAGCAGATGCCTTCAGAGTACAGATGGACACCTTGTAATGACACAACCTATCAGATAGACACATGGTTTACTGATATCACTGAAGTATAGGAATGCCCTGGAACTTCAGGTCTTATTTAGTTCATTTTTACATCGACATTGACGTTCAGAGCATAAACCCAGCTTTGGAACTCTGTATCCCAGGAGCTAGTACCAGAAAGCAGTATGCTTCCTAGCGCCGGTGCAGTTAGCCAAGGGAACTCTTCACGTCCGGCTGCTGCTAGGTGCTGTACAGTTTCCCACAATCCTTCATATGAGAGGACACATAGACACGGCCCATGTAAATCAGTTTAACAAAAAGAATAGTTTCCTCACGTATGTGTGTGACACGTTCCAATGTACACACCTTTATATCTTTTAGGCTTTTTTATTAGAGCTTTAGCTGTTTGCTACATCAGTGTAACTTGTTTCAGTAGGCTGTTGTTAAAGTTTGACAAGCATTATCGATGTATGTTTTAGTCAATTAATGCCTGTAAGGGTATCCCGATTTGGCAGCAGCCCAAACCTTTCTTTCCCACTATGGTTTTCTTACTGTTCAACCTCACAAAAGGTGATTGAATTGCATCTTGGTAACATGGTTTACTGGTTTAGAATCCAGTCTGAGCTTTAGCCCTTTAGGCTAAAAAGGAGAAGGGATTGTGTTCTTGATGATGCAAAGATGGAGGAAATGGAGACTAAAAGGCTAAGATTCAACTTCTAATGTTGGGCTACACATTGACTCAGAAGATTGAAATCTAAATGACACACTCTTTTGTTCCCATTTTTGTAAAAAAAATATCTCTTTCCCTCCATCACACCATTATGCAAAGCAATGACGAAATTATTTTGGAATCAGGAAAAGGGTTGAAGGTTGCATCAGTTTTTAGATCTCAAACATTTTGTTTTAGAACAACTTAAAATATCCAGCTCCAATCTGTCACCTACACATGTATCCAGTTATTTGCTGAAGTTCAGCCAGCTCCTGCACCAACCGATTAATCCAGGTGTGTCTGGCCATTCTCGTCATGGTTACTTAGGTCAGGCACACCTGAATTAATCAATTTGTCCAGTAATGAAAGACAGGAAACAAAGGAGCTGGCTGAAGTTGAGGAAGTAGTGGAGTTGGGTATTTAGCCCGTTCCAATACTTAGAAGCTTAATCTAAAGCAATTAACACCGTTTCACAGTTTGTCAAATTTGTTTGGAAATGACAAATTTCAAGTTTGTAATCAATTGGGGACAGTTGAAAAGAAAACAATTCTTCCAGGATTTTGCTTCTTCAAAACCAAACAGGAGATGGATATCCTGCAACTTTAAGGGTTTAAAGATAATTTTGATCTGACCTACCAGAGACCTGACCTATTGGAAAAGAAATTTCTACTCAAGTTGACCCATTTATCTGCTCTTTGTCATTGTGGTCAGTTGCAACACCATTTAGGGACATTTGCAAAAACATTTTGCAGCTGTCCCTCGGTGCAACTACAGTCTTTAAACTAGCAATGCTATTCAAGTTAATTTGAGCCCATAACCCTTAACAGTAAAGAAAATACTGAATAAAGGCTATAAAATTAAGTTTGTCATACAGACAATGGATAATAAAAATGACTTAAATGTGATTTATTGTTCTCCCTGAAGGAATGATTGGGTGTGGCCATCGTCTTCCAGAAAGGAGGGAGGGACTAAGAGTGCGTGCTTTAGGATTCTCATCTAAATGCTTATTGCTAAATCGACAACGTTGCAGCTCTCCCCTTCATTTAGCTCCCCGAGTATAGAAGTGCTGATATTTTAAAACTGTAAAAAGGTGGAATGATTACAATTTGAGGTAATTGTTTGACAGAATTTTATTAAAAATAATTAAAAATGTTAAAAACGTCTAGAATTAAATCACTTTTATATTCAGCCATTAAAATTCACTGTTAAATTCAACATATAGAAAGAACAGAAGCTTGGATCTTCAGCGTTGGGGAGTCCTGGGAGTTTTCCTGAGACTGCGGCTGGACGCTCCCTTTCGAGGTGAGGTGACCGCCTCCTTGATGTTGGCCAGGAGGCCTTTCTTGGGCTTGGGCTGCACAGGGGACTTCTGGGAGAGCTTTTCAATTTGGATCTTAAGTGAGGCAATCTCTCTGTCCTTCTCAGCATTAAGCCGTACAGCGTCTCCAGTGGATTTTGTCTGTTGGAACACCCAGGACATCAATTCAACACTGATGAAGACCGCTGTGATCATGAGAAGTTTATGAATTCTGTCCTAATAAAAAACATCTCACCTGTTCATCAGCTTTCTTCTGTAAAGCCTCCAGATCAGCAGATCTCTCCAGAAAACCATCCCTGACATCTTCCAGAGTTTGGCTTAGATCAATTAGCCTTTTCTCTAAAGACAAAATCAACTAAAAACCAAAGTTCTACATCATTAAATGTTCAGACATTTTACAAGCAAGAAAGTCTGATGTTCTTACCTGTTGCTTATCCTCACACATTCGCTCAAGAACACATTTTTCTTGGTAAAGACGTTTGTATCGATCATCTGTGTGGAGAAAGGAATTTAAAAATCAACCAACTCTGAGATCTCAGAATGGAGGGACATTCTTTACCGGCCTCTACATCTGGAAACGGTTCTGTCTGACAGCCCTTCTCCACTGTTGGAACTGGAGCAACTCTTTTTGTCCTGGACAGCAAGTCCTCCAGCTCAGAGACTTTACGTTTGAGAGCCTACATGGTGCATAAGAGGGACAACTTTAAATCCATCATCAACATCATTGCCGACTCAAGAATTCCTCAACTCGTTATGATAAAACATAAACACCTACCTGAACTTTCTCCTGTTCTGCTGTAAACTCATCTAGAGGTACATAGTTGTCCTCCAGATCGTTCATCGCGCACTGATAAGCATGCTCCTTGATCGCATCTCTAAACATCTCAAAGGTGTCCTCCAGTTTTTCTGCATAACTCTCCTTCAGCTGTTCAATCTGGCGACTTCATAGATAAAAAAAAAAAAAAAAAAACGAAAACAAACAACTTTTTATTTTTAAACAGTGGGTTATCAAACTGAAATAAGATCTGCATCACTAACAAAATCTCAATTCAGTTCAAAAATACTATTTTTAAATGGAAATATAATGTAAATCATATTCTATAGGAAAATACAGGCGAAGTTCTTCGCTCTCTAAAATCTGTTGCAACATGGCGTCCCCCATTTCTTTACGGATTTCCATTTCTTGCACCAAGTTCTTCCTTCGCTCTGCAAGAAGTTTAGTTCGTAGGTTCTCAATCATGTTCAGGAGCTCCTTAAAAAGGGGGATAAAATGTAGTAGTGAGTTTGTGTTGGATTCACACCAAGGTCAACAATATCTGGAGGATAAAATAGTTTCTAGCGGTACATTCTGTGGCAGCATAGTCATGTCAGCTTCATCCTCTTCATCGAGCAGGTTTTCTTCAGAAAGGTAGCTTTCCTCCACCTGACTGTCAACCGTGCCATTTCTCAACAGTGGCTTTCCATCTCGACCAACCAGACAAGGCGCATGAGACCTGTCTGGGATTATCTGGACCACCTGGGGAAAAAGGCTCCGGTTGCAATAAATCTCATTCAAATTCTTAAGAACCTCTGTTTCCAGTTGTTCAAACCAACCTGTTTGGCAACGGCAGAGAACTTCATCACATGAAGCGTCTCATCATAGGTGGACGCACACTGGTTGATGTTGACAATCATTGAGGCTCTTCCTTTGCCACAGAAGAAGGCCTGGAAAAGCTTTGTGAGCTTGCTTTCTCGGAAAGGAATGTAGCTGGACTTGCTCCTTAGGAGGACAAAAGGTTGGTCTGACCAAATTTAACATCACATTTTTTTTGTAGTTACCAGTGGGCCTTCAGACTCCTTGTACCTGTCAGCCTGACTGTTACGGAGAGCACTGATGCACTTTCCCAAAATAAGAAGGGAATTGTTGATATTTCCTGCCTCCTTCAGCCGCTCTCCAAACGTCTTTGTTTTGTTGCATCTTTCTGAACCAGCCAGGTCACAGAGTGAGAACCTGGGAAACACAGGCACTTAGAAACAGGTTCTTATATATGCAGCACTGTTGGCAAGAAGAATGGGTATAATTTAGGTAGAGCTCTGCTTTTTGTTTTAACATAGCACATCACAGTTGCATGAAACCTCACTTCAGTTTATTTTGGCCCTGCAGTGACCCAGGTTAATTTAGATATCCAAACAACTTCCTTATGGAACAGTTCTGGTTGGAAATTGGTACTTTAGAACCAACAGAGAAAGTTTTACTTGCATTTGTGATGTCCATTTTAAAATGTACAACTTCAATGCATCTCAGCTAAATGAAGGTCAAAACAAATGAAGCATTTAGATCTGCTTCCAACCATCCACGCAAAAGGGGAGTAAAGGGCCAGCCTAAGCTTCCATAGGGCCCCAAGCAAAATTCGATCTCAGGGCCCCTCTTTTCTGCCAAAGATTTAAGTTGCTGTAATTCAGAGTCTGATTTTCAGAGTATTCACACACCTATTAGGAACTCATTACAGCTCTGAGGGTGGAGTTTACAGTCGTTTATTTGTACGAGACAAAAAACACATCTATAGAAAGCAAGCAACAAAGTAGCTTTGATAAATTAAATTAGGAGTTATACTAAACTAAATGAATGGTAAATCTTAAGCTGATCTTTGTTCTCCGAAGCTTCTTTCTTGTCCGTTTGTCAAATTGCCCCCAAGACCAATACATCTTTTCTTCTCCATATATAAATACTGATTTCTATGTGGTTAAAGTACTTTAATGTAAAAAAAAGTCATAATTTACTATTTTCTATATTTTACTATTTAAGTGGTCTTTTTTTTTTTCCTTCAATGAACTGATTAATCTAAAGAGTTGCATTTAGTAATTAAACTGTGGATAAACATTTGGAATTTAAGAAAATAAAACCAAGTGTTAACTAGGAAAACATAAAAAAACAACAAAAAAAAACCCCACAAATGTAAGATTTTTTTAGATCCAAAATGGATATTTTAATGTAATGCGTTTAATATCAGCATGTTTTAGAGTCTATACCTTTGCTGTAATTAATCGTTCAAGCCTAGTACGGATTAGTTTATTATTTGAATAATCAATTAAATGCAAGTTATCAGAGTAATCATTTTGCCTGATTAAATCTACACAAAATTCATGATACATGCAATAAAAAGCCCCACAAATAAATGTTTTTGATACCCCTCCCAAGTTGCAATGGCGTCGCAACCATTTTCATGTCTGCAAAAATTCCATTTAAGTAAATCACTCCTTTCCACAGAGTTCAGTTATACAGGCATCGTCACCTGTTTTGATCAGACATGATTTTTTATATTAAAACATTACTTTGCATTAAGCTGTAACCTCTCATTGGATCACTAAAAGGCTAATATAGGACTTAAAGTAGCTGTATTTCATATCTTATACATTTATATAGAAGCAAACCTCCAGGAGGAGGACAGACACTCTTGGCCACAATGTTTGCTGCACATTGGAAAGGCCCACAACAGCACAAAAGTTATGAAATTTCTTGGGACTAAAAAGTGGCACCTTTAACACTGATTTAGTAAGAGTTTGCTTAGAATTTTAAGATGTTAGCTTTGTGGTCAGCAAATACCCGAATACTGAAAAAAAAAAATAAGAGCAATGAAATGGGGCAAAGTTGAGCAATTGCTAACAGCCATGCTTTTGCAACCAAAGTAGGTAGAGAGGTCCTCAGAAAAGCTATCCAGCATGACAAAAACCCTTAAACCAAATTGTTCAGTTGTTTCCTTAAATGTTTAGAGGAATTTTTCAGTCAAACCCTACATTTTAAAAATCTAATGCTGCATTAAAGAAGCACAGAAATTTACATTTATGTACAGGCTCCTGTTTGGCCTCCTTTGCTGGAGAGATCTGCCTACTTACTCAGAAATTCTTTTCACCATTTGACCCTCAATCTTCAGTAACTTCATGGTGAATATACTGTGGCTAAAAATCAAAAAGAACAAGGTGATTGATTAGAGAATAAAATAAAAACACTGACAAAATGAATTAAAAACTTCAGTTTGCCTTCTGCTGGATGAATGGTTCATCTTAGTGGCTGCAGCACTTCTGTTTTTATTTCCAAACTGGAGCAGTTTGTTGGCTTCACTCAAATTCTGGATGTTAATCCATCTGAGATCTGAAACAAACCACATGTAGAGTCTTTAAGTTACTGTAAAAGCCAAATGCAGCATTGATTTGATTTTAATCACACCTTTCACGTAAGCATTTCCAGCTCCGTCATCACAAACCCGAAGAGAGGAGCGCTTCTTGGACAGGGATGGCTGGAGGAGGTCATAAACACACTCGTTGTAGATTTCAAAGAAAGCCACCCACAGAGCAAACTGGTCTCCATTGGCTTCTGCTGGGCTGCTGGCGAACACTAAAGGGAAAACAAATCAGGAACAGCTGACGACAAAGTGATTAGATTCCATGCGACAAATTAATGACTCCGGGCAGATTTAGACTCCACTTCCTATTAATCTAATAAAACTTTCAGGCACATTAGTTTCCACTGTTAATCAGGAAAACACTTCCAAGTCTTTTAATGTAAGACGACAACGAACATGATAGAGTTGTATTACCTGGTAAACTGTTTGATGAAGAGAAAGATGAAAGACTGGGGTCACTTTCTGAACTGCCCGTTCTTTGACGATCACATTCCTGGGGAGCAACAACAGTAAAGCTCTGGCACTACCAAAGACAATTACAGCAAACTTATCTTATTTCTGGATGTTCAGCAGTGGTTTTAGGTTATGGGTTTACTTCTCTGACTGAAGCAAGAATGGTTGTCTTAGCGGTCCTCTCTTGCTTGACTTGGTCAAGATCCAGACACTGTGCACCATTCCTCAGATATGGTTTTAGGTCCATTTCTTCATACTGTTGGCCTCCGATGCAATGAAAGGTGGCGTCCAACACTCGTGGAAGAATCCCCGGATCTTTCTGCGTTCCTAAACGGATTTTAGTGCTGAATTTAGTGCTTGCACACGATTAGTCGCAGTGCATTAAGCTCTTAAAGATTGCCTCTGCTTTCAGGGTTACCTTGGATCGTAAAAGTTTTCCCAGCATTAGTTACACCATAGCTGAATATTAAAGTATTTTTCCCCCCCAAGAAATCAAGCACTTGGGTTTTCACCGTGTCCTCAAACAAGTCGCCTTGTGTCGTATGTGGTCCAAAAACCTAAAGGGCAACAAGAAGGAAGGAGGTCAGTTTGATGCAGAGAGGATTCTTAAAGAGGTACCAAGCTTGAATTGGCCCCGACCTTTGAGAAGGAGAATTTGTGGATGGACAAGCAGATTCCTTTCTCGCTGCTCTTCATGGTGGCAGACCCCTTCGGTGCGTTTAGAGTCACCGTACGGTCGTCTTCAATTACAACACAGTCCTTAGGAGAGAAAAGGGTTTGGATCAGTTTTACCTGGGCTGTCATTAAAGCTCATTTAAAGATTCAGATGATCAAGATACCGCGATGAATTACAGATTTAAATTTAATACCAATTTTCTCTTTCAAACTCTGAAGAAAATAGTTTTTGATGATCCTCATTTAGGGTTCAGAGCCCATGAAAGCAGTAAAACAGTACTGGCGAAGGTCTCTAGTAATTCTCTCATGGACTGCATCTGTACTGTTGTATATTAAGCATAATCCTCATGTACCAGGGTTACCTTTGGGGTTCCACACGGCTGAGTGTTTGGAACATTTTCTTCTCATCTTATTCACACTTCTCTGTATTTTTCCATACATCTCCACTTGATTTAGTCAAATCCTTTGCCTTGGGTGGCCTAGAAAATGCCTGAACTAAACCGCTGGCAGAAACCCTTTTTAACGTATTGCATGTGAACAAAGATGGAATATTTTGTCAAATCTCAGACTTCACCTGATCCTCATTGCAACAGAGCTCTTCTTTGGTAAAGGGGCGCACTCTGAGGTAAATTTGCATCATCTCCTGTTCAGCTCCATCTGAAATTGCAGTCTATCAAAGACAGATTTTTTTTCAGGTGGATAAGCATGCGAGTAGAGATTGCTTTTTTTTGGCTATCATTTGATTGGAGTACGATACAAAGAATAAACTTACCTGTTGGACTGCGGGATTGCTGCCAGAAAAATCTCCTGTCAGATCCATATCAATAATCTGCATATTCGCATCTTCCATTTTGCTTAAATCAAGAACTGTGGTTCTACGGAAGAAAAGCAGCTCTGATTATTCAAAAGAGGGCAAATATTTTTCAGACTAACAACAACTGACAACTTTTGACCATACTGTGAGGGAACTTGTAATCCCTTTTTATTGAAAGCAGGTGGTAGCTCCAACAGATCATCATGTATGACCAACCAGAGTGGAGGGCAGCACTCTAAACGCTATAGGTTCATTCCCTAACAGTCAGCTGGTGAATGACTTGGCTAGAATTAGTGAGGAACAGCAAAGGAGTTTATTATGACAGCAACATCTTAATCAGAGATTACCAATCAAAGGGTTTGCAATTGTTATTCGTTGGCAGCTGTTCTCCTTCCAGACACAGATTGAATTTGACTAAATTATTAAAATATCTTGAGATGATTAAGTCATTGAACATTTTAAGCATAAAAAATAACACTGACATGGATAAAATTCAGTCTGGACAGAACTTTCTCGTACCTCATGCAAAATGGTTTGGTTATCTTTAGCTATTTTCTATATTTATGCTGCTATAGGTTTGGGCTGCTGAAGGACATAGGGACCACTTTTTATCATTCTTCAGTATTTGTGTTTTAACTTTGAAAATGTGTGTTCTCTCTGCTTTTTCTCATCATAACAACATCATCTGGGCTTTTCCTTTTTGGCTATGAGACCATCGTGGAGGGAAATGTCAGCTGGGCTGGTGCCATTAACACTTTCGATTGAGTTGGACCTGTTTTTTGGTATAGTGTTGTTTTTTAGACATGTTTATGGGCTCATCTTTTACTCTGACTAACTCAGTGAGCTCTTTTTCATCCCGTTGACATGAAAATCGTTTCATATCCACCTTTGAAGCTGGTTCACCATTATCTTTTGTATTTCTGCTTTTTTTTCTGTCTCTTTGAGCCCCAGTCGGCCTCGGCAGATCATTCTGAGCCTGTTTCTGCTACAGGTTTCTTCCTGTTTAAAAGGAGTTTTTTCCACTGAGCATTCACGCTTAGTGTGAAGGATTGCTGAAGAGTCAACGAAAAATATCTACTGTCGCCACAAATTCATCCTACACAAGGATATTCAAGGGGTCAATGACTTGATGCAATCAGCTGGTTTTCCTTAGATCTAACCTTTTTTACCAGTCTGACTGATAATCTGATTGTATTGTCTCTAAAGTTCCTTGAGATTATGTGTTTTGAATTAGTGTTATATCAAAAAACTGTACTGAATTATAAATAAAACTGAATTGAATTAAATATGATAATGATGGGTGTCCAGTGGTTATTAGTCCGGTTTTGATTCAGCTTTAAGCACATATCATGACTAAAAAGAATCCTAAAATACATTTCTAACTGAACACATCCAAGATGCAGCTTACCCTGCTGGTACATAAATGTGCCTGACCCACTGCTGCTAAACTGTTTTTCAGTCATACAAGTATTTACAATCATTTACTGGTAAATATCAGCAAACGTCACAGATTCTTTAAAAAAAAAAAAAAAAAACTGATAGACTAAAGCTTTTATGGTACAAAAAAGGAGCTTGGTTAATGTTTGGATATACTTTACCTTGCAGCTAAATGAACAAATATCTTTCCTGTTATTGCAAAAGTATCTGGATGCAATTATTAGTGTTCAGGTTTAAATGATTACAATACATAAACACCTTCAAATGAAAAGTTATATTCAAACTCATCAAATATTATATGAATTATACTAATTATTTCTGAAGATAATTAAAGGATTCCAATGGTTGAAGTTGGCATCTGATTGCCTCTTCAGTCTCCTAAGTCGGTGTACAGCTGACTTTCATAGCCAAACATTTAATACATTCATGTCATTTCATCATAAATCTCTTTTTTTATTTGGTTAAAAAGTCACAAAACCCTTTATTTGAATGTTACACAAGACTATTAAAATATAGGATCATGAACATAGAAATTTTAGAAACATATAAAGGCAAACTCAAGTCATGAGGAAGATCGGCACCATCCATGGCAAGGATGAAAGGCCACTCCTAAAACCTGTTGCCCAGAGGCCTGTATCAACAGAAAGGGAAAAGAAAAAGTGGGAAAAAATGTAGTTTTACTATAAGAAAACATGAAAAGTTTTCCTGATTCCATTCTACAGTTCAACTTATTGGGATCATTGATTAAGAGTATTTTCATCCCACGGGGGCCTGGATTATAACTTATTTACCCACATCTGATTTCTCCCTCCAAAAAGTCTTTGTAAAGATCCTCAGACATACAGTTTGAGGTTCTTGTATTGGTGGAGAAAGGAAAATTGTTTGCCTCATCAGCATATTTTCTAGATCAACAAATGTTTCAGATTAAATGGGTCCCATGGGTTGACCTTTAACACAGTGCCAGTGGTCATCAGAGAAATGGACGCTTTCAACACGTTTATAAAGATCTATTTTTTTAAGACCTTTTTACCCAACAATGCACTACTTGGGCTTCCATGGATCCAGGTGGTTTCAGTTTACAGGTGTGTACTTATAACTGATAGATTATGCAACGAGATTTCTATTTGTTATATTTTCATTGAGAAACTTACAGCTTGAATTACATTGCAGAAAATTTATATCATTAAACGAAGGGTCAATTTCAAAGCTTTTTTTTTTTTTTAACTTACGCATTTTATCTTTATAAAAAAAAGCCAAACTCAGTCCTAGTTCAAGCACACTGATGGGTGAAAAAATGGTCACCCTTTCAATCACAACACAAAGGGATGATATGAAAGAAAAGACCAATAATGGGGATTTAATTGGATGTAATCCCTCTACAGTGTAATGAATCAGGTTAGGATTTGCACCTAAGGTGACATTTTCATTTAGATGTTATTTTCAAAGCCACACTTAACCAGCTCGAATGCTTTTAAATTCAGACAACCTGAATTTCTAATTGTGTCTTTAAAGTCAACATATGGACTGATTTAAGAGCTCAGCTAAAACACAACCAACCTCTACCATCTACATAAAAAAAAAAACCCACTTATTTCGTGATTTAACATTTCTACTTTAAGGTTATTATTGGTTATAAAGTTAAAGGTTTCAGACACTGGAGTCACAGAGTTTTCTTTTAACCCTTTATTGAAAACCAGCAGTGCTTATGCATCGGCAATGGTGACTTCAACCTCTACGCCTGGTTCGATGCTGATGGAGGTGATCTGTTTGACAATCTCTGACGGACTGTGCAGGTCTATCAGGCGCTTGTGGATCCTCATCTGGAAGCGATCCCAGGTTTTGGATCCCTCACCGCAGGGAGTCTTCCTGGTGGTGATGCGCAGGGTCTAGAGGTGGGCCAAAAATGCAAATAAACTTTCAGATAAACTAGATAAATACCAGAGTTTCTATGAAACTGTCAAACGCTAGAAGAGGAAAAGCAAATTTTTTAAAAATGTCAGTACCTTGGTTGGCATGCGGACTGGTCCCTTCACCTTCAGGCTCTTCTCCTTTGCACCACGGATCAAGTCTGCGCAGACTAAAAAAAAAAAAAAAAAAACAAACAAACAAACCCAAAATTATTAAACCTCTAAAGTACAATCAATAAACTTGTCTAATCTTACTCCAGAGCTCAGAATAGCGTATACAGTCACCAAGGTTATTAACTGTAAAAATGTTTATCCTCATCGCTTCAGTTCCTGTAAAATACTCGAAGAGATCAGTTACCTTTCTCCAGGGACTTGACATTGCGGCTGGTGAGGGTGATGCGAATGCGATGGATGGCGACCTCAGGCTCAGCAGGTGCCTTACCAGAGTCCTTAAAAGCCTGTAGTGAAAGAAAACCCAAACATATTGAGCTCTTTGAACAACTGCCTTCATAAAGAATAAATAGCACTTTTATTATGTTTTACCATGACTATTTCTACTTGAGTAAAAAAAAAAAAATAGATATACATTTCCCCATTTAAATCCCCCGCCACGAAAGAGAAGGCAGTTAAGTGCTTCAAATTTCATGTGAACTCAAAGTAAACGAAACCTCGACATGTCTACAACAATCTTTCGGAAGACGATTCGTTGAGTGTAGCTTTAAGAAAATTTTGAATCAAACAATTGAGTTTTTTAAGGTGTTAAACATATGTAACAAGACGATTGCTGTTTAACTCTCTTTTTTTACGCTATATCTGGCGGGAGGTCAACTCAAATTCTTATTGAAGCGGCTTTCTAATAATTGAGCAGCAAATTAAACTATATGAATTACGAACCTTGATGTATATGTTATATAAGAGTTTACTCAAACAAAACATACCATTTCTGTTACTCCTGACCGACTTATTCGGAAGAAATTCAAGCGAACAGCGGTGAGTCAGGAAGCGATGCTACCAACGTGGTTAGCTCCACACGAAAAAGGACGAAGCCAGGCCTGCTGCCCTTTTATATTCTCCTTATCCGGGTCCCTGCTGCGTCTTCTTCTTTAGTGGCGTTCCTTGTTTAATGACGAGCAGCGGCATCTAGTGGCCTTGTGGGTCGTAAACGCAGTATTCGTACCTGTTCAAGTAAATGTCGAAATAAATATCGACCTTTATCTTTCGTAAATTACTGAGTATTGACCTAAAAGATAAATTGACAGATATAATTATTTTAATTAATAAAGCACACTGGCAATGTTTCAAACTGACGATGCGCATCTTTGTTTGGCTCTGTTAAGGATTGCAGTTTCTCATAAATACCAATAGAGGGCAGTAAAGAGAGATAAACTCCTATTTTTTGACTACATCCACAAATACGAGACTAGAAAATATGTTTTTTTTTTCAAGAAAATAGTAAATTTGGCTTGGTTTTATGAAAGGGCTTGACAATTTAGAACTCCTTTAAGATATTAGGTAAAGTGTATAAACATCACCAACTTTCTATGGCACCGCGTCCTTTGGCCAGCCTCAGCATAGCAGCATATTGGTAGCGTAGTGAAATCTTATCTCTCTTTTTTAGTCTGCTTTCACCAGATTTGCATCTCAGTTCACCTCAAGATTCAGTTCAGTTTATGTATATAGCGCCAATTCATCACATATCTTATTTTAGGCATTGTCAGATTACGACTAAGATTAGAATTATTCATTGCATTAAAAAATACCTGTCTTTTTTAAATCAATGGAGGAAATTTTATATTTACGTAAAATGCTCCTATATGTGTACAAATGTATTTATTTATTGTATTTGTAGAATGTTAAAGCTTTATACAATTCAAGAAAATCTGTAAAGTTTGAGTTTATGTTATGCAGTTCCCATTCTTATCACCAGGGGACAGTAGAGGGACATATATATGTAAATCCCACTGGAGTCACCAGAATCATGTCAAGGTAGAATATATCTAGTAAATATCAATCCCTCAGCTTTCAAGGTAAAAAGCACTTCCCTTTTTGTCGGTTAGCCAGTAGTTTTTTCTTCAGGTTGATTTGACATGTTCATGTTCTATATTTTATATTATTGTTAAAATAACTGACAGTGAATAAAGGCTGTATTGGACCCTTTAGCTGCTAGGTTTAACAATGTTAACTGTCCCATTTTAGACGTTCCCGCAATAAAGGTTATAATCAGTATGAAATATATTCCTTTTCTGTGCAATTTCAATCACAAAGCACCACATCTTTTCAACTTTTTATCGCTATTGTTCTGGTTTTGCTTTGAAAGATGAAAGCGGAAGTAATCATTGGCGTTTGATACAACTTGCTGATGCTGAGATTCATTTACAAGTAACGGAACCGGGCTGTTCCGCGGCTGCTTGCCAGAAAAGTTTTTTATTTTTTTTTTATTTGTGAAAATATCTAAACTTATGAGTTTGAATGTAACTGATGCGGTTTAATGTTTGGGAAAGGGCAGATCCGTCCCCAGCCTGAGGAGTAAACTTGATTTTATTGCGCGTCATCATGAGCTCCAAACTCAGGCCAGATGTCAGAGGAAAACAGAGACGACCCACAGAATAATGGACACGGACTAAAAACACGTCAGATAAAGAGATGAACTTCGGCGTCCCTGCAAACTCGCTGCTGCTCTTACGTGCTTGTGATGAGGGGGATTATGAAACAGCCCGAGGTCTCCTGGAGCCCGGGGCCCCGAGAGAGTCGGGACGGCAGAGCAGGCTACGGTCAGAAGCGGGCTCGGAGTGCGCGGCCCCGGACGCGGTGTCCCTGGTACCGGTGGACTGTACGGATGAGGAAGGAAACACCGGCCTGCAGTTCGCCTCCGCCAGCGGCAACGAGAACCTGGTTCGGTTCCTGCTGCGGAAGGGCGCCTCGGTGGACAGCCGTAACAACTACGGCTGGACCCCGCTGATGCAGGCTGCGAGGTGGGGCCGCGACCCGGAGTTTTCCTTATACGCATTGAAGTTCAGACATAAATTAAATGATTTCAGATGTTTCTTTTAGTTAAAGTGGCTTCTATCCCATTTTAATAAACTCAGACCTTTTTTTTGAGATCAGCCAAATTCACTTTAAATGCAGTTCGTCATCTTTGGTCAAAATCTTACGTCCTTTTTTTGCTATTGACTTCTGTCCTTACTTACAAAATGCATTTTTTTTTTTATAAAAGCTACATCCCCACATGGCCCTGAAGACAACATATAAAGCAAACAGTTCTTTTATAGAGCCTCACCAACAGATACTATTGTAAAAAGACATAAAAAGTGGGGATTAAACTCCTTTATTTACGCAAAAGCCGCATTGAATTTAAGCACAAAAGTTGTTGCCATTAATCATTAACCTTAAAGAATGATGTTCTTTAAAAACCAGCTCTATGCACAGAAAACAGGTTCACTTTCCTCTATTGCTCAGTCTAGTTGGAGAGAACATTTAACATACTGACTATAGTTTTGCTCTAAATTCAAATTTCAAACTGGATAAGCTGATGAATACTTCTACAGGTCTGGTATTCACAGTGTAAAATTGCAAATAATTAATATAAAATTGTAATAAAGAGAGAATATACTGGACATGTCTTGCGTCTCTCAGAATCAAACTCCTCATCTGTAATGTTTCCCAGCCTCCTGCTCTCAAAAAATAAATCATGTTTAATTTCCTTGACCAAGTATCGGCAACTAGTTTTACTAAAACTTAGTTGATTAAATTCCAAGAGTGTCATATATTTTTACTTTAAACATAAATTAGGTAAAAACAAACACATTAAGATCACTAAATCCAGCACTTATGTATAAGTTAATGAATAAGGGTTTAGTGCAGTTTAATTAGAGTTGGGTTGCAGTTAATGATGGAATTTAAGGTATTGATGTTTCACTTAAGCAGTTACAAGGCTTAGATTAATTGCTATATTTACATTGGATCGTTATGAAAGTTATTAAATAAATACATCAATATTTCAGATAAGTCTGATTTGACAACAGGAGATTAAATAGATGAAATGATTTCCAAAGATTTTTACATTTAGAAATCTGAAAAGTATTTAAAGATTAAGAATTTTATATTCGGCTTCTCTCTTGTCTTTTAATGTTTCATCCTGTATTTGTCTGTGTTGTTCTCCATTAAGCGACCAGTTTGCCTGCTTCTTCTAAGGAAAATGATCTCCGTTATTGATGCGTTAGATAAAAGCTCTCCTCTGACCTGGATGCCATCTTTTTAACATCTCTCTAATCCTGTTAAAGCTCTTTAAATGGTGTCTCCTCCGAATGGTGACAGTTGACTCTGTTAACTAATATTTCTCAATTTCTAAAGGCATACCTGTGGATTTCTCCTTTCTTCCTGTAGGTTCGGCCACCTGACTGTCGCCCACATCCTCCTGGAGAACGGGGCGGAGATAAATGGCCGCAACAGGTTAGGCGCCAGCGTGCTCTCCATGGCGGCCCGTGGCGGCCACGTCCATGTGCTCAAGCTGCTCCTGGAGAGTGGGGCCTACGTGGATGACTTCGATCACCTGGCTGTGGCTGCGGAGGCCATCTCCAATGGCAACAACAACAACAGCTGCAGGTAGTTTCACTGTCGGGATGAGAGGCGGCGCTCGGAGGGCGCTCACTGATCTGTCTGTTTCCCAGCAGCAGCGCTGGATTTGGACCTGCGGAGGGCTATCCAGGGGGAGCAGGAGGAGGCAGGGATTTCATGGACATCACGGCCCTGATGGTGGCGTCCCAGCATGGTCACGAGGCCGCCGTCCGCCTCCTGCTAGAGTGGGGCTCTGATGTCAACTTTTCCCAGAAGACCACGGGCTGGGGACCGCTGATGGTGGCCACGCTCAGTGGGAAAGTGAGCACGATTGGTTAACCCTGTCTCTGTGTCTCAGTCCTCTGGAGCAGCTGGTATCTAACTCCTGTAACGTTCTGAAGGAGGTGGTGGCTCAGCAGCTGGTGGAGCGCGGCGCCGACCCCGACCGGGTCAACGTTCTGTCCAAGACAGCCTTTGAATTAGCCATGCAGCTGAAACAGAGAGACATCAAGGCTTATCTGGACCCCATCACCACCGTCAGACCTCAGACAGGTACAGCTTCACTGTTAAACTAATAATGCACAACTTGAAGAGCGCAAAAGTATTCACACCCCTTCAATAACAATGCTTTTTACTCTTTTAAACGTTCTTTTATGAAATAAAAAAAAAAAAAATCAGTCTGAATATAAAGCTGCATCAAACTTCTAAGATGCTTTTTTTGTCTAAAAATGTTGAAAAATATCACTTTACTTTGCAATTATTGGTTATGTTTGGTGAGTTTAACGCAACATCCATGTAAAATGGTTGGAACTTATACTATAGGAGAACATTCAAGGTGACAAGAAAGAGAAAATAGAGGCTTTTATCTCATAATAAAGCATTTATTTCTGACTGGGTTACCAGTTTAGTGTAATTTTACTGCAAAAACAATCTAAAATAAGTGAACATTTCTTACAAAAAGTGTACTTAGCCTTCATTTGAGGAGGTAAAGAAAATGATCTGCCAGTGGAAATAATGTTTATACACTTGAAATCAGACAACGCAAATTTGTTTTTCTTATTTTAAATGTAAATTGTCTTATTCCTTTGACAGTGTCTCACTTACTTGCTCAATTCAAGAGAAGAGTCAGTTTATTTGAAGAAAAATGGACTTAGATTTGAATTTGTTGCAGTGTTGGACCTTTCCTCAAACACTTACCACCCTGAAGGGTTAAAACAGCAGAAGAAGTCCACCTCTGCTTTGTCTTTGTGTCTGTGACAGTGCAGGGAGGTTAACGGTAGCTTTACAGCCGATCGTTATAGCCTGTGATGTTTAACAGCTCCTCTCATCGGCTGTTAAGCTTTGTTTACCGACACCAAGGCCATGGATTCTGTGGAGCGTTCAGATATTTTCTTCTCTTTAGTCGCTTCCCTGTTGCTCTTTCTCTGCTCCGATGGTTTCGTTCTTGTTTTTGTACGAGATGAACTCTGCTGTAATCAGAATATGTGTACACAACCC
Organism: Jordanella pulchra; assembly: GCA_034780135.1. Taxonomy (NCBI): domain Eukaryota; kingdom Metazoa; phylum Chordata; class Actinopteri; order Cyprinodontiformes; family Cyprinodontidae; genus Jordanella; species Jordanella pulchra. The sequence goes on along the minus strand of JAUZNJ010003971.1, from coordinate 18,079 downwards.
CCCTCCCCCGACTGAGCTATGTGGAGCGTGGCCTCACCAGAGCTTCTCTTTTCTTTTACAGACGATGAGAGGAAAAGGCCAGATGTGTTCAGTGCTCTCAAACTGGGTGAGCTCACTTCACCAAGGCCAACCAAAATCTGTTCTTTTTTTTTTGTTTTTGGTGTTCCTGTAACGTTTTATTCTTTAATTTAATTTTATTTATGTATGGCTGTACGGTGGTCCAGTGGTTAGCGCTGTTGCAGCAAGGAGGTTCTGGGTTCGATCCCTTCCTGGGGTCTTTCTGCATGGAGTTTGCATGTTCTCCCCATGCATGTGTGGGTTCTCTCCGGGTACTCCGGCTTCCTCCCACAGTCCAAAAACATAACTGTTAGGTTTGATTGGCATCTCTCAATTGTCCCTCTGTGTGAGTCTGTGTGTGCATGGTTGTTCATCCTTGTGTGTCTATGTGTTGCCCTGCGACAGGCTGGCGTCCTGTCCTGGGTGTACCCCGCCTTACGGATGGAGCGGGAGAAGATGGATGGATTTTTATTTATAGAGAGATTTCTCCCATTTTTGCACAGGAAATTCCCAGCTTGTGAAAGACATCTTGGAGGAGGATCCAGCTCAGGTGAATTCATCCAATCAGGATGGAGCGTCACCTCTCATGATGGCGGCAGTGAGCGGGCAGTTGGAGGTGGTGCAGCTGATGGTGGAGAAGAAAGCAGATGTAGACAAACAGGACTCTGTTCACGGCTGGACTGCGTTGATGCAGGCAACGTATCACGGGTAGGAAGGAGGCACCGAATGCTGTGTTCTGGCCAATCATCTGTCTTTAAAAAGCCAATCTTAGTAGATACAGATTTATTTTTTTTATAAATAACACCGTCAGATGTTAGTTATGTGGTACAATTTACCGTCAATGCTCAGATTTTATTTTATACTATTAATAATCGTTGCATAATACCTGTGGAATGATATAAATGTTTTTAAGTGCTCTTAAGGCAGTGCTATCAAGTCTAAAGGTTTAGAACATTGACCATGGCTTATTTCCAGACCTTTGCCCCGACTGTCCTCCAGATACTTTCCTCAAACTTGCCCCTTTTCACCAGCAGGGTGAAGTCAGGCCGCGGGGAACCGCCTTGCCCCCTATTTTTTTTTTAAGCCTCCTAAATCTTTTTGTTGCTTTTTTGAAATGAAGACAGTCAGAGCTACGATTTGAAAGAAGCGTTTCTACTAGGGGTGCACCGATTGTAGGTTCCTGGCCGATCATCGATTCCCGATCTTTAAAAAGCCTGACATGCTGATTTCGATTATTATCGATTCATTTTTTTTATAACAGATAATGTCAGCTGTTATAAGATCATACAACACTTAAATATTTTAATCTCATCTTACTGAAAAGCATTAATCAGTACCTGTGAAACCATAGAAACCTCCGAATTATTGCTCTCTAATATAAATCAAAGTTTAAGCATCTTATCTGTTTTCAGTTGTTTCACCCCTAAGTTTCAAAATAAAAAATAAAAAAAGACATATATATATATATATATATATATATATATATATTTTTTTAAATAGCTTTGGTTTCATTCATCGTCTCTGGGCGGTGACCTTAAAGTGCGACAAAATTAAACAAGCTTTTAAAATCATCATGTTTCACAACTAACATAAATAATAACACTGAGAGCTAATTTCTAAGCGAAGATTGGTGAAAAAAAAAATACAGATTTAAAAAAAATAAATAAATATTCTCAAACAAAACATTTATTGAATTGATAAAATCAATTAATTGCCCAGGTGTACTTTCTGTATCGCAACATTTCCTCACCTCTTTTAGTCAAAGAAGATTGTTACTGTCTTAAATGTGTTTAAAGCTAAACTAAAAGCAGCCATGACAAAGATTTTCAGACTAAAATGAAACTAAAAGGGGGAAGAAGTATTTTTTCAGTCAACAATCTCATTATTAGTCTATAGGCTAACACTTATTTAAAACGTTATCACACAGACACAGGTTAAATATCACATTAAATAAAGATATATATCTCTGAAAATAAATCTGGAAAGTGACAATTTATGCATTTAATCTGTTATTAATTGCCTTTACAGACTCCATGTTTGACTGCTTATATACGCTGCAAAACCCATTAGTTGAGTCTGTTTTGAATTAGTGACATGAAGCAAATGATGCGTCCGTTTGGTGAAACCCAGTAGTCACAGCCTGACATGTTGTGCCTCTGTCGAGTCAAATTCTGCCTTTTCTGTACACTTCCTAAAAAAAATCAGCTTTTTATTGATTGACCACCTGTTGAATATCTGTTCCACCTTTAACTCCTGAGATCATCACCTTCTCCCTAACCCCCATCTCTCTCTTAGCAATAAAGACATTGTCAAGTACCTGCTGAGTCAAGGTGCTGATGTGAACCTGCGAGCTAAGAATGGATATACTGCCTTTGATTTGGTCATGCTGCTCAATGATCCAGGTAGACCTTCTAAGTGTCATCCTTTGTCTCTCTTTTTTTTCAACATTGTTCACACCGAAATCATTCATTCGAACCGAAATGCAAAGTTAGAATCTGTTGTAAAGTAATCCTGATGAAATAATAATAATGTATTTATTACTAAGGTTTTGATAAGTTAACCTCCATTTCATCGTTAGTAAACTCGAACTCTTTGCTCCTCGTATTTTGCCAGACACTGAGCTGGTCCGTCTCTTAGCATCGGTGTGCATGCAAGTGGACAAGGATAAATCCAAACAGCGAGGCAGAGCCTTTATCAGCCGCTCCAAAAGCAGGCAGTCCCTCAACAACATCCCTGTGCCGCCTGACGACAAGGGAGGCTTGAAGGTAAAGCGGAGGATGCTATAAATGGTCTTTATCTCGCTATCATTACTAGAATAAAGCTGCATCATGAATGTGATGCAGAAGTATTCATCACATAACGTGAGATGTTCCAAGGGGTATGAATACTTCTGCATGGTGCAGCATTTTATGGTCGACTACAACCTCTCTAAGTTAACCACTCTCGCAGTCTTGGTGGAGCAGGATGTCCAACCGCTTCCGGAGGCTGAAGCTGACTCACACTCTGAGGCACGGCCTCTCGTCCAATCGCCTGGCTCCGTTTCCAGACGATGCGGAAACTCCGCTGGATTCTACGATGAGGGCGAAGGCGGCGGCCGGATCGAACGGTACGGCGGCGGCCGCTGCTGCCCTGGGAGGAAACGACGTGAGCGCCGCATGGGCAGGAATGACCACAGACGGCGGTGAGACGTTCTTTTTATTCATCATCATAAAGCGTCTAAACAACAAGTATACCGGAGATGTTGAACAACTGATGGTGGAAACCATAATTAAAAGCAGGTTAAAATGTGTTTTGATCTTTTAGCGGGACACTGCAGAACATCCACTGACAAGGAGGACTTTCTAATAACCACAATGGTAAGAATTAAAACAGCGGCTTAATGGAAACCTAAAAAAAGTGTCATCCTTGAGTACAGAGGGGAAGACATACCGCATGTCGAACCAGCGACGGCCGTACCACATAATTAGAATTTTTAATCTGATTCCAATCTATGCTTTCTGTAACGATCTGTGTTCTTCTGAGCTCCTAATGAAAGGTGTTTTAAATATAGTCTACACTTCTGCCTAAAACAGCTATTTATTTGTTTTATATTAGCCGAATGAGACTAATGCCATTTGTAATGACACTAAAACAGTAGAATCTGTGTATATTCTGGAGAACGAAGGCTGTTAATGCTTCCAGATTTTGTATATTACATAACAGACAGTAGCTGAATGCTAAGAGAAATGAAATAGAAAAAACTTTGCTCTGAAACATGCAGCCTTCCTGTTATCTGCGAAAAGCCTCCCTCTCTCTCCTACGTTTCTGCAGCTTAAATAAATCGTCGGCATGTTTCGCATTTAAATACCTTGTTTAACTTGAAACAAGCTCTAAATTCCTCTTTCCCTGTTGCTAAGGGACTTCCAACCTTCCCCTCATATTATTAAAGTTCCGCAATACTTTCTTTTATTTGGTATAATTACATAATATATATATATTTTTTTTTACAACGGACTTTCAGAAATACCAAAAACTGCAGCCGTAAAATCACTTTGCATGTAGTAGATGTTCACATTTACATATATTCCACCCATAAAATTGCATTAAACATTTTTTGATTCGATTAGAATATGATCTGCATATTGATGAAGACACACGTGGGGAAAAAAGTTACCGAAGCAAATTACGTTACGTGAACAAACACATTTGCACCTTATTTTGTACGCAAACCTTCTGAAGATGCTGTCGTTTGAGTCTCAGCAGAGTCCACACCAAAGAGCGTTGATGTCGGCAATAGAGATGCACAGATCTGATTAAAGAAAAGTTGAAAGACTTTAAGATAACATGGATGCTCATGTGCTGCGTTTGGTTTCTCCCTAAGCTGAGGAGCGGTGCTCCTCTGACCCGCCTGCCGAACGATAAACTGAAAGCAGTGATTCCTCCTTTTTTACCTCCGTCCAACTTTGAGGCGTGGAACTCCGACCGCTCGCATTTCCTCAGAGATGGAAAGAGCGAAGCCCCCCGCCTGCCGATGCCTCCTCCAAGGAAGCTCAACAGCAGTGGGAACTCTGACATCGTGAGTTGGAAGAACTTTCTCATTTAAAGTGATATTTAAATGATGCGTCGCCATCAACCCTTTGTCTGCTCTCCTCTTTGTCTTTCTGCTTTCTTTAAGACGTCCATAAGCCGTGTCGTCAACAGGTCCATTAAGTTCCCGAGCATCCCTAAAGGACCCTCCTCATCGTCACCCTCTAATTCTGGTCACTACCACTCCCCCCACTCCTCTGGGGGATCGAATGGAGTAGCAGGGCTCAACAGGGACTCTCACAATCGATCAGGTGCAAACTAACACATTAGTGAGTAGAAACAATAGCCAGTGTGATCCCTGATTAAAGCTATGATCGTTTTCTGCGTTGGGTCCACCAGGGGGCAGCGCAGACAGCGTTCTGTCTCAGATAGCCGCCCAGCGTAAAAGAGCTGCTGGTCTGATGGAGGTGAAGACCCAAACAGTGGAGAAGCAGCAGAACCCGCCTCCTGTGTCGGCTTCGCCACCCGTCAGCCTGCCTGACATCCCGTCCAACCCCAGCCTGGTCGCCTCGGACCTCCACTCCAAAAGGGTTTGTGCTCTGAGCGGCTTTTTGATTTTATGGCTCCACAGCTACCTTTGTTAAATAGTTCTGCTCAGACGTTGGAAGGATCAGTCTCGTATCAATTCCACGTTTTTCATGGTTTATTTGAACAGCTGTTCTGATCTGGAGTGAAACAGGTGCAACAATACAGCTTTAGAGTATTTAGTTTTAGATAAAAGACGTTGCAAAGGTTTGAAATCACTGGGGATTTCTTAGGGAAGTCAAAAGTTTACATACTGTTCAAAATCTAAACACACAACCGTTCTGATATAATCCTTATGAGCTTTGAGTTTGGGGATTAAATATGTTCGTTTTTTGTTGTTTATCAAGGTGTGATGATTGTTCTGCTGAAACACCAAACTGTTAATGGCAGCTTCATCCATCTGAGCCAAACAGCCTCCAGATGAAGAAAAGGAGACTGGTTACAGTGTTATAGAGTAAATTAGGAACTAGAGATGAGGTTAAATTAATGAAGATGAATTGAAATCGGTACGATCTTTTAGCGAAATGTAAGAAAAGTAAAACTTCCTCATTAACAAACAAGCTGTCAAATAAAGGGCTTTTACTCCACTGCTACCTGTAATCAACAATTACCTAAAGTCATATTTGAATTTATTTGAAGCTATTATGAATCCATCATTGAAAAAAGAAGGAAACCAAACATTATTGTCATTTTTTGTTGTTGTTTTGTTTTTTAGCAAACGTCCTAAAAGTGAATTCATTTTTTCTAATAAATCTTTGTATCATTATCATTTTTTTTTCAAGTTATGTGATAATTCCTCATAGTAAAAACCAACCAGAAGTGAACCTGTTTTGAAAAGTTCGATATGTGACAGCAAACCAACCAGCCTCCATAAAGTCTTATCATTTTTACCCAAACAGCTATGAAACCAACAGACGCTGTTTCTCTGGAACTTCATTGGGAGACATTTGATCAGATGTTTGTAATCTAAGCTTGTCAGTATAGTTTCTTGTCTATGGGTTTTAGAAAATCTACAGTTCAAATTCATAATGAAACCCCCTACAAGACATGTAATTTATGGTCTGGATGAGTGTCTCGAGCACCACATGGAGGCTACACTCTTATTTATTCCTCTCTCTAGAAGATGGAGCTTAAAAAGAGATCCCAGTCTGGGAATTCGTCCACCTCCAAGAGCACTTCGCCCACTTTAACCCCTTCTCCGTCTCCGACACCAAAGATCCCTTCAGGCCCGGGCGACTCTCTGTCGTCAGCTTCGTCTCACCCACGCTCCAAAAGCAGCGGGGGCTCCAGCAGCGGTACCATCACTGACGAAGGTAAGAACCTCATCACGTTCGTCATGTCCTCCTAAAATCTCACTGTTCTGTTTTTTGGGATATTTTTTTGTGCATCTGTTTTCCAGATGAGCTGTCTGGCATCTTAAAGAAACTGTCTCTTGAGAAATATCAGCCTATATTTGAGGAACAGGAGGTAATCTGTCTTCTTTTTCTGACATGAAGTAAAGAACTTAACTTTCTCGTTTATTCTTTTTTTGTTGAACATCCTTCAAAAATGATTCTTGGACATTTTCTTCCAGGTGGACATGGAAGCTTTCCTGACGCTTACGGATGGAGACCTGAGAGAGCTGGGGATCAAAACGGACGGTCCTAGGCAACAGATCTTAGCCGCCATATCAGAACTCAATGCTGGAAAGGTGCCTTTAATTCATCGCAGCTTTGGTTTTTATCACACAGCGAATTTTAGAAAACCTTGCTTTCCAGCTATCTGACGTTAGGTTCTGGCTGTCTTCAGGGTCGAGAAAGGCAGATCCTTCAAGAAACCATCCATAACTTCCAGTCGTCATTCGGTAGCAGCGCCAGTAACCCGAGACCGCCAGGCCAGTCTCGATGTAAGCATCAAACGCTCCCACTCCCCTACCTGACAAAGTTAGTGCAGGGGAAATCATCGTCATGTCTTTTTTTCTTTTTTTTTTATTAGCTCCATCAACTTGGATGAGGCACCAGGTTCCTTCCTCCAGCAAACGATAACATTCTTGATGCCGTCAATAAAACATCCCTAAGGTTCCTCCAGTAGGAGCTTCCATGTTAGTGACTTTGTGCTAAAGTGTGGAGGTTCCTGAAGGGTAACAGAAATGAGCGGACGTATTTGGAGTGTCTTTATAGAACGCAGCCGGACCAAAACGTCCTCTGATTATGGACTGGAAATCAAGGGAGACAGGAAATGGGAACATCTGGGTGTATTAAGACAAACACCTGAGGTACACTTTTTTTTTTTTTTTTTTAAAGACCTTTTTGTGAATGTGACGATGCAACAAATATATTATAGAAGTATCTTTTTTTTTAGCAAAAAGTTGTGATTGTAGAAATAAAAGCTGAATGAGTTGTTTTTATTTGGCCTAGAAAGCTGCTGAACTGAGGAAAACTCTTCCTTCATCATTTCCTCATCATTTCGACACAAGGATATAACTCAAGATTCCAACTCGATTTTTTTTATGTGGTCACATCTTTAAAAAAATGTCCTTAGTTGTCCTTAGAGATAGTTGTTTCCATTTTTAGAGGAATGCATCTATAAAAAAAAGCAGCCAGTACCAGCCGAACCCAGTTTACTGAAGGTGTTATCAGCTCTATAAAAGCAGAGTATAGCTGCTGCCCAGCACTCAGGAGAGGGTTAACAGGGAATTTCCAAATTATTCGACTTCTATCATTCCACAGAGAGAAAGATTATTCTCCAGGTGGAGACTTTTAACATTGTTTTTCCAGGATTGTTTATCTTAACAAACATCAGACTTTAGTTTGCAGGTTAAATGTTAAAAGTTGCAACAGAGCAACCTGAGAAAAGACCAAAGAGGCATAGCTTGTTTGGAAGGATGATCCAGTAAAATTCACCTCCTCTGTTTTTTTGGTTTTTTTTGAGCTTTTTACGGCACTAGTGGCTCGTTTTTCTGACAGTAGGCTGACAGGAAAGGGGGTATGAGACATGCAGGAAAGGACCACAAGCCGGATTCAAACCTGGATCGCCCGCGTCGAGGACTAATGCTTCCATACATGGGTCGTGCGTGCTAACCCCTGCGCCACCTGCACACCCCACCTCCTCTTTTTAAAGATGGTGAGGGATCAGCTTAGCTTTATAGAGTTTTAACTAAAGGTTTCTGGAATAGTCTGGACACGTAGCACCAAAGAGGAGATGTTTTTTTCATAGAGTGGCGGCTATTGATCTGTCGATAGCCTTTGAGTCATTATGTTATGGCTCATCAGCATAAAACACTGAGAGAGGCCCCAGTCCTTAATGCGTCCGGCCTCATGTCTTCCCACCTCTCTCCATCCCATTTTCTGCCAGAGTCCTTTAAATAAAAGATTTTAAAAAGTCCACTAAATCTATCTCATGCTTTAATTAAAATAAGCTGTGAACGATACAATCAGAAGGGTCCATCGTTGCAGGTTTTAGTCTGGATGACAGCAGCTATAATTGTGTACACAGATCCTATAGAAAAAAACTGCTCTCATTAACTGAAAACAGAAATATAATCACACATTTGTTTTAAGCCATTACAAAAGAGGAGCATCAGCCTGGATTAATTAGAAAGAGGACAGTCTTTCACCTTTGAGGCATTTGCTTTAAGAAAGCTCATTACTCACATTTAATATTTAAAATCCCTGACCATGTGAAACAATAAAACCTTCATATCTAGTTCGTATTTCCATGAGGCGTCAAGAAAGAAAGGCGCCAGTTTACATCCCTCAAGAAATGGAGGCAGCCTGATGGTTGCTCTGAGACGGGAGGTGGGAGGCAGCATGGAGTCAATAGAAAGTGGGATATAGAATAATGTTGACCATTTCTAAAAAGTCTCAGCAGTGTTTAAGATCAAGGTGGGGACACAAATCTAAAGACTTTAAGCAAACCACCAGAAAAGGAAACAAAACAAAAAGGAAACTGAAGACCTTAATGTTGCATATATCTGTATTTATCTTAAAACAGACAAGTTGGCATTAAATGTTCTCCAGGTGGCTGTAAAACCACCTTTCCCCCAGAAGGTGGCAGTAATGTTCAGGTGCATCAAACTTCCATCTATCTTCAGCTGATTTACTTTCTTCAACCTCTTGACTTAAAACCCTTTTGATCTTTGTTTATTCCTTCAAAGTTCATATCCTGCTGCTTTTGTCAGATCTCACAGCTCTTTGTACAGAGCAGCTGACTGATGGAGGGAAACATCACTTATTGCATTTCAGTACAGCTAAATCCCAAAGTTCTAAATCAGTGGTTTCAGTGTTTTCTAGTATCGAGTACACTAAAAAACACCACAGGTGTTCTCAAAATCTATGCTGTCTCCACAGCAATAAAGCCTGCATTTCCTCATCACAAACAAGCTTGAATTCACCGTATGTAATACTGCTGTAGATAAAAGCCCCATCATAATTACTCCTTCAGGGATATATTTGCTCTACTTTTACGGAATGAAACATTTTTGAGAGTTTAAATGTTTTGTGTTTAAATTGCAATAAACCCCTCAAAACATTTTGCTCTTTTTCTTTTACAAGGCTTGCAGTTTATGTAAAGTTTTCAAGCTGCCAAACTAGCCTGCATGCTGCTCCTTGTAGGTCAAAGGCCTGCTAACAGCACAGATAATAACCTTTTTAACAGAAACATTTTTCACAGCTGCTTAAGCTTTTCTAAGTGGATTGAAGTTTAGCTTAATATAGACATTGGCTCTAACTTAAAAAAAAATCCTTTAAACTCTGGAAATTATTTAGCAAGTAGACAAATAACAGCACATAAATATCAAATAAATATAGACACTTTTAAACTGTAGATTTGTGGAACCTAGGAGTTGTGTTTACAGAGAAATTGTAGTATTTGTTGAGTTTCTTTTTTTGAAATAATGAAGTATAAATAATAGAGTAAAAAATCCACACTAGCTTGAAATGTAGCAGATAAAAACAGCAGTAAACACAAACATCAAATAATTTCATTGTATCTATTAAATCTAATAGGTTTCAGGAGTTAAAATAGTGAATAATGCTTATTTATTAGCTAAAAAAAAGATGGCATATTTTAATAAAGTCTCCAGGCTGACTGGGTTATATTGTAGATGTGTAAAGTCTTCCTCTACTGACTGTTTTTTTTTCTTTCTTTAGTTTTTTTTCTTTTTACTTCTTTCATAATTCATAACTCACTCATTTCTGATGTAAAAAAGCATTTCAGTGTTTTGAATTACGAAAATGCTCTTTTTGTAATCATGGTCTAAAATGGATAGAGATGAATCATAAAAGACAAATGAGATTAGGGAAAAACATGGTCTTTAAGCTCTGGTTTTGGGTTTTCTTTCATTTGATGGAGGAACCCACTGTGAAGTGGGTTGTGAGTCCCCATGACCATGTTAATTTAGCATATAAGTGTACAGATTTAGATTTTAGTGGCATTTCTGGTTACATTTTTCTGCCCAAGTGTAAAAAAAAAAAAAAAAAAAAAAGAGAAAAGTTTCCTAAACAAGTTCTGCTTTAAAGTCTCTTGGTCGACATTTTTCAAAGCACATCGACGCCCACAATGAATCCAGACATCGATCAAAAACCTGGAACAGCCTGGCCTCTTCAGATTCATTTTTTGATGACCTGGATATGGACGAAGCCGACAGGCAGGCGACAGAGTTCTTGTAGAGTTTAATGAAAAACATGGCTGCAGCGCTGGACGGCTTCCCTCTCCTGCTGCCGTTGCTCAGATGTACCTTCATAGGGAGGAATCTGCAGGAGCAAGAGCCACATTTGGAACATATTAACATGGCTGTGGCATGTGGGAACCAAATGGAGTGACTCATTCAATTTCCTCATAATTGTTTTCATGATCATATGCTTTTGATTAGATTGAATAACATTAAATAATATTGTTTGTAGCTGTCAGTACAGTAGTTGTGTTGTGGTTGGAAACGCCATAAATAATGGCTGCTTTCTGGAAACAAACTGTGACTGGTCAAAAATGGATGGAAATGGTTTTGGTGAATTTTAAAAAGGGCAGTTTTGATTTTTTTTTTTTTCTTTACACAAGATCTGAGCCAAGATGTCTACCATGTGAGCCTGAAGTGTTCAAGATATATGAGATACAAGAGGCTGAATGAATGGACTCGGAGAATGTCTGCATGAAACCTAAGCTGATTTGTCCAGTACTGATCAACAGTTCCTTTTCTTTTCTGTAGTTAAAAGAAAACGTAAAAATAATATATGTTTGATTGTAATCTGATAAAATGCTAATACATTTTTTTAATACATATATTTTATGAGGAAAATAGAACCTTATTAGATAGATTCCTGGCACTCCTGTTGATCTAAATGTGGACCTTGATCCAAATAAGGCAGAAAATCCTTTCTGTTGCCACAGCTGGGTTTGTACATAAGATCTGAGCTGAATTCCAGGGTGTGGAAAGGAATGAAGATTATATTTAAAATGAAATCTGGAATTAGTTTTTCCACAATAACTTGAAGCCATAACATTTGAAAAAGTACCAGCATACACAGGGTGGAATAGAGATCAAAACAAATATATTTTTTGACAAATGTAAAGTATTGTTGATATTTGACACTTTCATGATGCAAAGAAGCTATGAAATGATCTTTCTCATGTGTGCAGAGATGATCCGTTCAACCCTTTACCAAAATGGGTAAATTTCACTAAAATAGAAAAGTCTGATTTAAATGAAGGCAAATATTACTTTCCTAAAATCTCCAGAGTAGAAAAAGACCTCAAGCTTATCAAGGATCTTCGCCTTAGGGTAAAGAAAAAGATTTATCTGGATTTTTTTTTATGTTTGGACTATGTAAATTATCGAAAATGAACTAAACCAAACAGGAACATGTAAAATTAATAAACAAGTAGTTGGCTGAGCACCAGCCCTTAGGAACCCTATCTATATATGAAGGTGAATCAAGTATTTATTTGGTGATCAGTCCCATCTCGCCTAATGTTGACCCTTATAAACAAATAAAACATTTTTCTTATAAAATGATTTCTTATGATTTTTTTTTATCAGCATCTAACTGTAGCTGCACCAAAGGAAAGTGTTTTAAAACATGAATAACCTCAGACAACGAATTTACTACTTTGTGGGTGTGGTTTTGGTTCACGTGTTTGTATTGATGTAGTGTTTTTTATCATGATCCTCTTTTACCTTTTTATCATTTTATTGTTCTCTACACTTTCTGAAACATCTGGTAATGAGGTCTAAATGTTGTTTATTTTATGTTTTTCAATGAAGAACTAAAAAAAAAAAATGAAACCTTGAATGTTTTTATATATATTCAGGAACTAATAATTTTTATTTGATTTCTTTCTTACTTTATTTATTTTACTTTTTTTCCCACATTTATTTCATTTTTAATTAATTTAATCATGAAAGGGTCCAGTTTTATCTTTCCACCGTACAGAGTGAAGAGGATCTTAAAAAAAAAAGTAAAATAAAATCTGAAGCTTTACAATAACCATCATAACCATAATTTATATATGGTAAAGAGATTAGACACTTATTAATGATTAACAGTTTATTAATGGTTAATATTAGTTTATTAACTGCATCTAAACCATTTATAAAAGACAAATACATGATATTGCTCTGCCATGTTAGTTCATCCCCAACCCTAAAATTACTGGACTTAAAACCTGAACCGAGCTTTTATTTTTCATGAACTTGCCCTTTAATGTTTGACTTACCCTAAGATCAATGGGATTATTAAATTAATAAACAATCTATTTACCAATTAAGTTTTTAAATCAATCAAACATTAATAAAGTTAGTAATTAATAAATGGTCCCTTTACAGTGTATAAATGATGGTTATGATTGTTATTGTAAAGTGTAACTAAGTCCAAAGTTTCCAAAGAAATGAGGTGATTTCCATGTCTGCATGAGAACCATTAGAAGCTGTCTATGCATATAATGTGGATGTTATGGTTATGATGTACCTCATGCCTTGCTCCCTTATGGGGGCTGGTCTTTGACTCCTCACAACTACTGAGCATCATTTGTCTTTTATGGAGAAATCTGACACACACATACATCCACAGGTGTTTGGATCCAGGTACATACACATCTATATGGATTAATCCTATAGTTAGCTTTGGCTAATAATAAATAGATCTTGTATTGAATATTACTATGTATTTTTCAGTGATGTTTTCATATATGTGTTTGTGTCTGTTCTGTTTCTCTCTCTCTCTCTCTCTCTCTATGGGTGTAGTAGAAGAAGAGTCCAAGGATTTTTTTTCTTGTCCTATTTTCCTCTTAATTCTCATCACTTTATTAAAGGGATAAATGGAATCGTCTACTTTTGGTCAGAAGAGATAAAGACTGATTTCTAAATCTTTGATTAACGGGTTTAACAGCTATTAGAGATGGAGGAGAACGTTTACCTGGTTTACAAAAGGCTTTGAAACCCTTATACAGATTTCACTGCTGGCATTAGGAAGTCTTTGAAATAGTAAATAGATATCATAGAGCAAAACAATGATCCAAAGCATACAGTAAAATTTACGCTGAATGAAATCTCAATCCCCAAAACCATACTTTAATAGAAACTCTTTGGCATATTTTTTTTTACTTTATGAATGCACTCAAAATGAAGGTTTGCTATTAAAGATTATTAACTGCACTTAATTTTTTTAAATCCTCAGTTGAAACAGTAGAAATGCTGTATGGTTCTTATTCAGCTTCTCCTTGTATTCTTCTCTTTAACCAACCCAAGGATCTGTGGGTTATAATTGTTTTAAATGAAGAATCAATAAATATCCAGGCTGTGTGTGTATAACGTATTTTAAGTGTGTGCAAACAATATCCAAGCTGTCAGCTTTCACACTCATTTCCTCTTTCATTATTCAGTGAAGCAAGCTCCACTGCCTCGTATGCCTCCTGAAGCACCCTGCAGCCTGGGTGTCACGCAACAGCTCGCTGCGTAGGCCCTTCTCCCTCTGATTCTTGTGTAAAGTCAAAAGCACCAAGCAGATTACAGAACGATCGAGGGACGCAGGAGAAAGAAGACAATCTCTGTTTGACCCTCCATCTGCCCATCAAATGACCCTCGAAAAACCCAAAATCCAAACGTCAACAAAGGATTATCTTGAAAATCCCAAAACACTTTCTTTTTTTCTTTTTTAACGGCTGACGCAAATATTAATGGAATCAATAACTAGAAAAAGAACAACATAAAAAATAAAGCATAGGCTTAAAAATGCATTCATTTCATGGTTACACAGATGTTTCAAGCTTTTGTTACCAACAGAAGACGTTTGATATTTTAGCAGATTATTTAAAGGTTAAATGATCCAAAAACTGAACCTAAATTAATAAACTTGACCTACTTTTTTACAAGATGTAGCATCTTTCCTATTTTTATCCATTCTGATTGTTAAAAGGGTACCCTTCATATAAGGTTTTGCTGTCCTTTTTGTAAAGCGATCTTTACTATTACTATTTAGTCAAACAGGCTTTTTTTAATATCATTTCATGGTACGTCGAAACAGTGTTCTAGATTTGAGATTTGTCGTCTTATGAGATAAAAGAAGATCCGCTTATTTCCCCAAACAAACATCAGTCTGATAAGATGTGGTATTAAACACTTGATGTTCAGTGAGTGGGGCTGTTCAGCAACGCTCCCACTGAACCAGAAATAAAGCAAATGACTCAAACCTTTTCATTAGAACATGTTCTAAAGGTCAGAACAAAGTCTCCACATCTGATGAAACAGTTTAAGTATTGAGCAGGTCTTTTTTTTTTTTTTAAATCTTTTCCCTGAACAACATCATACAGTTTGCCGTGTGTGTTTGTTAGCTTCCCTCTAACCTGAGCGCTGTTTCTTTGGTGCACACAGAAACCTGGTTGTGTAAGCTATGGAAGCCATCACAATATGGGGATTTCTCAGTCTTCTCCGTGTCAGGTGACCGCCTCCAATCGAATCAGTGTGCGCAACAGATTCCACTCTCATCAGTTACCTCTGCTTTTTAATAAGCAGTACGTTTACATTTTGTCGTGTAGTTAGTGCCTTTTACATGAGCAAGTATGCAACCTTTCCACGTGGCGTTACAACACAACCACAAACACTGCATTATTATTAAGCTGAAAGATGTTTGCAAACACTGGCTTTTGTTTATTTTGTTTTATATCTGAAAGGTAAAAACAGTTGTGATAAAGAATAATGCTAACATTAAAAACATGGAATTTAAACTGATAATATGAAGGAATTTTGACTAAACCTCCTCCTCACTTATTGTAGTCAATATATATATTTTTTATTTATGAAGATACTTTTCTCTTTTTTATATTTTAGCTGATGTTATCATTGTTTTTGTTGTTATTTTATTATTTTTTCGTGTGTTTTGCACTTGTATTTCATTATGTATGGAGATGATGTATGTGAATATTCTTATGTCAAAAAAATCCCTTAAAGAGGAAATGAAAATAGAAAAACTAAAAAAAAAAACTCATGCAAATACACATCAAGAAAGTTTCTAGAAAGAGGTCCAGAGACACAATCTATTGATAGAACAACTGTCCAGGCATTTTACAAATCTGTGCTTTAATGACTTCTGGCAAGAAAGAGACGACTGATGAAAGAAATTCATAAGAAATCCTGGAAATAAATAAACTGATTTTAGCCCCTGTGGCAAAAAAGTCTGAACCTTAGTTCTTTAGATCAAAGTAACAATAAATCTCCTGTCAAAGACCTAAGACCTAAATCCAATTGAGAATCTGTGGCAAGATATGAAAATTGATGTTGACACACACTCTCCATCCAACCTAACTGAGTCTTTTTTCAGGCACATACCTTATTGTATCCTTTGTTTTGCAGACAGTTTTACTTCCATCTGAGCAGTCATGTGGTTCTTAATAAGAAAGAGTTTGCTCTTAATGACACTAACAGGGGATCGCCAAGTGTGTGTTAACTACTTTCCAATACTGTCCCTCCCATCAATTATAAATGTCCATTATCTTGAAACTTGTCATGTCTCAGCCCTGCGTGTCTCCTGAAATCCCACCGTGATGCTAATGGAGACGTCTTAATCAATGAAAGCCACACTATTGCATTTGGCAGTGGCCTTTCGGGCAGGTTCTCTGTTCTCCCCATGCTCCTTACTACTAAAAGCGCATTTAGCCATAAACACATGTTGTGTGGACACATTTGGGGTTGCGTGCGAAGGTCAGACCTGGTTGGGTTATCCAGAGTTTAAGCCCGGGCTAATCTGGAAGGCAGCTTGGATAATGTTGACTGTGGATTTGTAACGATACCAAAGCTCCCTGTAGCTTTAACGGCAGCCGCTGACAGTCTTAACAAGGCCTCTCTGGATCCACAGCTCCACCTGTCACAACAAATAAAACATCTCCCTTGATAAAGTGCCACGTGCCTTGTCACTAGTGCATCCTGGCTGCTTCATGCTCAAGATCACAAAGTCCAACCTACTAGTAAGGGAAGAACACATGGATTTGGTTGCTCGTCTCATAGTAACTTCACCACCATGACCCTCTTTGTTTTCTTTCCCCATACTGACATGCATTATGTAAAAGGAACCCAGATGATTATAGCTCTTTTACTCACCTCTATTGCTTCCAAAATGTGCTGTGACAGCTACATACTGTCAGCAGGCTTTTATTAGTAAGCAGATCAAAGTTTCAGCAAAAAAAAAAAAAAAAAAAAAATCTTTTGCAAGACTATTAACAACAAAAAAGGGCCTGCATGAAACTTCCTAAGCCACATCACATCCCAGTACATATCCACACGGCTAACGGGTATCAAAGATTATTGAAATCATTCCCATGTGCACCTGTCTGGTACAGTTTTTCCACCTAAAGTATCAAATGACACCTTGAGGCAATAAAATATGAAATGCATTTAAAAAAATGACATAAAAACTGAGCAAGGCGAGTCTGTGTGTACTTGTGTTTGCTGCTTGTTTTGGCAAGGACTACAACACTAGGGGGCAGTAGAGAGGATAACAGTTTAACCTAGAGAGGCCAAGCTTGTGTCTTTAGATTTGCATTTTTATGTTATTGTTTATGTTATTTTTCGGTTTAAGTAAACTCAATGGGCACAAGTGTAAAAAATATCCCAAGTAAAGCTGAAATTACCTGAAAAACACAGGATTTTTATGGCATTGATAAGAGAAAATGCAGCAAATACATCTAAAATTATTTTTTAGGTTTAAAATACTTTAAGTTTAAATACTTAAATACCTCCTTCTCCTCCTGTTTACTTTAAGTTAAAATACTTAAAGTTTAACACTTTGATTTGAACTGTGGAAAACAGAACACCAACTAAAAATAGTTTATAAAATTGGGAATATGACTCCCTACCCAGGGAAGCACAGAACTGGGAGTATCCTTTTCTGGTTTCTCTATATTATGAGAAAATTAGCATCTTATCAAAATAAAACATGAGTTATTTCATCATATCGTTCTTTTTCTTTTAATGGGATCTTGTCTCCTTTTTTTTTTCTTTTTGCAACACATTTTTTCAGTTGTATTTTTCTCTTCACTTATAAACTTAAAAACTACTTCTAAAGTAGTTATTACTACGAAAGCAAATACCATTAATAGCCTACATGGAAACAAGCAATTTTATCCTGTATAGAATGAAAATCATATTCTTATAACCAGATAAGTTATCCCATATAAAAGTAGTGGTCTATAAAACATTCTAATAATATTAACTTTTCATGTTAACGTAACGTAGTAGTTTAATCCCTTCATATGCATATTGTATTAATTTTCCATGGTTTCATGCTAATGGTGTGGCAGATGGAGAGATCATGGTCTGGATGAAGCCTCCATGTTTTTAGAAATCTTTTTTCAAGTCAACTCCACTGTAAACATCTGGCTATAATAACAATGTCAATGTATGTGCAAACTTCCTTTGGTCTAAAAAACTGTTCTGTTTGTGCGTAGACAATTCGAATTAACCTGATTA
>JAUZNJ010003960.1:0-18532 GCA_034780135.1 Jordanella pulchra | reverse complement strand
GTGTTTTTTCGTTTCCTTCCTGCTGCGCTGGCAGAGCTTTGGCTGATGTTAATAAACAACAAAACTTTCTGGATGTCGGACAATCTGTCACCATAATCTCAGCGCCTCACAAACTGAACCAATGAGGACCAGGTGTTGCCTCGGTGCGTCTCCCCGTCAGAGACTGCCTCCCTGCGGCTCCTCGCCGCCTGCGCGGCGGAAAACGCGCGTACTTGTTCAGCGCTAGTATCCAGCACAACATGCATGCGCTGCAGGTGCAGGAGAACTACGGGAACCGTGAAAGCTCAAACATGTTTTATATATAATAATGGATGGGAAAATGTGAAATAAAAGTCATCAGACAGTCAGATACCGCCCCCCTGTGTTAAACTAGGGGACTGCTGATTGTGATGGCTGTATCCTAACCCTTGGTTTGCTCTAAGTCCTGTTGCCTGTTAGAGGCCTCAGCAGAGAGGAGCTTCAGCTAGAAATGATAAACAGCTACCCATGATCCTCCATGTCACAGGAGCGCCTGAGTGGACTGGTCATCATGACCTTTAACCTTGATGTGAGGAAGTTATGACATTATTGATGAGTTTGCCTCAAGAAAGTACAGAAAGGGACAATCTTGATGTAAAGTTATTACTAACAGTTATTTCCTAACTAAATGTGTAGACTGACCTTTCATTGCATCAATCTTCTATTTCTCCATTTCCATCATGACTTAACAGTGATTTGCAAATGACCTCTACTAACCTGTTGTGTTTGTGTCCTTGTGTAGATGCTGCCCTGAGGAGGAGGTGAAGCGGCTGAGGGGGCTGGACGACTTGATTTTAGTTGGGGGGGGCTATTGGCATATTTTTGCCTCGGGCCCCATGGAGGTCTGAACCGGCTCTGGAAACTGACAGTATGCTTCGTGCACCGACTGCATGCTTTAAAGCAGACTGGCTTGTTCAGGTGAAGGAAGACTTAGCGTTTCACACAGAAGGCTGCAGCAAAACTCAGGGGAGAAAACAGAAGCTGATAAACTGCTCTGGTGCAACAAACTCACCATATGTTCTGAAACTGAGCAGGTTTTTAAACCAAGATGAGTTTAAGAGGAAAATAAATAAACCTTCAAACAACTTATTAATATTTTAGAGCAGTTATGAAATATTGATCAACTCCTCACAACAAAAATTATTAATCCAAGAAGATGAAGTTTATTCAATAATTCAATCCTCTCTGTACAGCTCTAATACTTTAACATCTTTTTCATGGTATGAAGTATCAGCGCTAACTCTTCCCAAAGATTTCTGTTTTCAAACATAATTAAAGCTAATCCAGTTTTTAGATTTTTTTATTTCAGTTTGTTTTCTTCTCATTTCTACCAGATTTATTTTTTTTACACTCTGGTTAAATGTTTTTCACAAACTTAATGTTTAAGTTTACTAAAAAGATCCATGATCTTTCAGGGGACATAGGTTTAGTCCTACGAACAGTTTTTAATTAAGATTTAGTTAGATTTTCGTCATCAAGATGTTCAAACAATTATATTCATATATATATTCACACTATATATTTGTGAGGGATTGGCTGGTTTTCATTAGATAGAAAACTTTAAACAGATGTGACTGGATGATCTGGTTGGATTGTCTGTAAAGAGCCTGGAGATGTCATGTGTTGTGAACTGGATGAATTGAATAATAATAGAAAATCAGCCGCAAAAGAAAAACAACACAGAAACACAAGTGACGTGTGAAACCTCTGCCTTTATACTTGTGGCCTATGGAGGGCGGAGAACATAACTGGACCTGTTCTTTGGAAGAGCTGAGGTCTAATTAACAGTAAATGACGCCTCTTCCAAAATGCATTTTTAGCGATGATGATGAAACTGAACCTCTATATTTGCTCCGGTTAAGAAAAAAATGTGCATCATGCTTTGTTGCATGAAATTGATTTAATGATGTGATTTTATTAACATACTCTACATCTGGGCCAAATAACGGCGCCCCCTTGTGGTGGAATTAACAACGAACACAGCGTGTTTGAACACACTGAACCTGGTCCTCACCAGGCTCAGTTCATTGGCTCAGTTTCCATGGTAACAGAGTCAGTCTCAGCTTCATTGGTTTATTGAACATGTTTTAATTGGATGATCGTTCACACACAAAAAAAACAGGGCAATAAAAACGTGTATTTTCTTTAAATATAATAATCAATAGAGACTTATTCATCTCCCGTTAGACTGTTCTCTGTCCTGCAGGCCCGGCCACTCATCTTTAACCAGCGGATCGGACCATGTGGCAGAGATTGTTCATCCCTGCTTCATGCATGCCCCCCTGGAGCAGATCTAAGTAGGATTAGAGGGACTGGTGAGAAATGGGAGGCCCAGGTATATCAGCAGCAGGAAGGAAAAGGAGAAACAGTATCTCTATTTTTCTATTAAGACTTTTTATGCAAACTGGTCTCCTGGGATGTTGTGACCGACTGGACAGTAAGGCGGGACAATATGATCTCCAATTAATATTATGTTTTATCTCGATAACGCCAAAAGCTTCAGCTCCTCTGTCTGTAAAATAATGACGTGCAGGAAATACAACTGATAATATTTCATTTATTTACTGACCAAAGTGGACAGAGCTGCTACCTGACTGGAAAACTCAAAACATGTGAAAACAGTCAGGAAATAAACACGGGTTTAAGGACTTAGTGGGTTTTCCAGGACTCTGAAGTTTTCTGTCGGATCTTTAGACGTTGAAAAGGATCAGATTAAAAAGCTTTTATCTACTCTGCACGTATTGAAGCTTAAACCTAAAATGACCCATTCTCCATTTTGGGGAACAGCAGCTCTTTCTTCTAACTGTTCTCTAGTCTTTATTAATATTCATTTCATCCTGCATCCACTTCCTAGGTGCGACGTTTTCTCCACACCAGGCTGGGCTTCATCTCATGGATAAACTCTCCAAACTGCATGCAGCTTTTTAGATGGATGATCATGAATGTATTAGCACTAGTAAACAAGCAGTGCTGCCACTGGGCCGCGCAGCTGATCCGATACTTCATTTGCATTTCAATCTCTTTGTCTCAGTGTTTACCAGACCTCCACGTTAATTTGTCTGTTCATGAGGAGGACAAAGCTTCGATACCAGAGGACGATCAGAATCACCTCGGCTGATGCAGAGGAAAGAGAGGAGAAGCAGGAGGACAGAAGGAAGGGAGGCTCAACAAACTCTGGGAAAAGACATTGTCCTTTCACAAAAGTGACTTCATTTCCATGGGACTTGATATTTGACACTAACATTGACCAGGTGGATGGACGGCTTCTCCATTTAGATAAATGAAAAGTTTATTTCACATCTAGTTTTAACTCGTTAGAAGAATAATTACGCTCATACATCCTCTTTAAACGTATTAAACTTAACATCAGAAGGTTTAAGTGCTTCAGCTGATCAACAAAACTCACTGTAAACTTTGGGAGACAGAACATTCATACAATGATTGAGACACCAGGCCTTTTTGGTTTTCACCCTTGTTCTTGTTGGATTTTGGACCCTTCTGGGCCACCGTACCTCAATCCTTCACATCTGCATCAAGACCAACTAAAGAAGGAGAAACTCGCTTTAATTAAATTCTAATGAACAGTTTTAGAAAATCTGATTCTCGCGGGGATTGAAGGAGGAGTTTAGATGCCTCGTGGTTACCAGTCGTTGGTCCCCACAAGGGCCTATAAACCCCCAACATGTAGCTTATTTATAAGAAACTGTCCCCACAAGGTAGGAAAAACCATGGCCACACACACCCCCCCCGAACTCATCAGTTGAGCTACATTTCACAATTAGTGAGACACGATTTAATGGTAGTTTCTGTTTAATCCAAATCAAAGCTTAAATTCTGTTTAATCCCTCAGACACACACACACACACCTGCCGATGACTGTGTGTGTGTGTGGCATTAAAACAGGCCTCCTGAGCTCTGATCACAGTGTCTGATACTAACCGCTGCCCTCTGACCCGCTGCAGGTGACTGAAACAGGAGCAGCATCTCCAGATGTCAGAGTTTCTACCAGCGGTCGGTGCCGGATTGTTATCTGCTTGGATAACATGGGATGAACAGATATTTTGATGCAGTCTAGCTGTCAGGGATCATAGAGGCTGAACATCGGCCAGCAGGGGTTTCTGGGACTGTTTCGGTCCCCCTAACTCCTGCTGTTGACTTCTCAAGTCTGTATGTTGAGGTCTGTGGTAATAACACTTTAGAAAGTCTTTTCATATCTTCTCCTTCAGCCTGTTTGGAGGTTGTGTTGAAAGCGGTTGGTTCATCTCATTTCCAGACATGGTTTCTGTTTGAGCGCCGAGCCCCGGGAGCAATGGGACACAAACAGAGACAAACACTGATGCCGGCCGCCTTCAGCCTCGGTTTCATCCATCTTTCTCAAATATGTGCAAACATCAGATAAACTGCTTCTGGTCTGCTGCGAGCCGCTGTGCCTCTGCATCATATCCACCTCTGTCCGTTCGGTGTGTGTCATTAAAGCAGGCTGGGCTGTGGCCACTGATTTATGCTCCGCTTTGTCACATAAACATTAACTGTCTGACACTTGGATAAAATACTGCCGGCTGCTTTGTCCTTGTTATCTCTTTGACCTACGCTTGTACCAAACAAGAGACGCATTACTCCACACAGAGCCGCCATGGAGGGAGGTTTGAAGGTGGCCGACAACACGTTTATTCATGAAGGAACCAGAGGAACATCAGGAACAGATTTACGAATCAAAAAAAGCTCCTTTAGATTCAATATTACTCAGAGGAAATGCTGATGACAACGTTCAACAAAGAGATTATTTCATTTCTCTTCAGTTTTCTTTTATTAGACTTGAAAGTTTCAGATCACCTGATTTTAACAGGAATAAAGAAGCTCTAAGATAATATGAAGCCTTTTCATACAGTTGTTTCCTTCAACGGTCATTTATAGACATGGATGTAGAATCAAGAACCTCAATGTGGAGAAGTTCAGGAGCAGATGAGAAAAGTTACCCTTCAGTCGGAGGCTACTGGACCTTCTGTCGGTTTCTCGGAGGACCTTTCCTCATCTATCCAGGAGTCTTTATTCTCACACCAGAGCCATCTGCAGTTGGAGCACTGCGGTTTTTAAGCAGGATGGAGCTTCATACCTGTTGTTGTTTGTGTTTGTCCTTTGGATCATGATGGGTTCATTCACCTATCTAACCTCCTTGGAAAATCTCCAGGACTAAACTTTCAATAGTTTCATTCTTGACCACATTTAGATTATGCATTTTTCTGACTCCTGCTTTGTTACTGAAAGGTTGATAAACAAATTTCTCTTTGCAGGCTTTTTATTTGACACAACACGGAATATTCAAAGTCAATGAAGACCAACTGTCTTCTCTTCGTTTCACTTCCTGAAATGAATCCGATGAATTATTGAACTGATGCTGGTCAATGAACTGGACGTCGGCAGAGATACTCGGACTTTCTTTCAGCTACAGAAACTCATGAGATGATAGAACAATTATTAGTACGAGGCGTCCAGTGATGAACCAACCCATGAAAACATGTCGTATATTTCTACTGCAGTAGATGGGGGGGGGGCTCCTGGGACCTTCCTGCTCTGAGATCGTTCATGTTTGGGTTTAGCACCATAGAAAGAGCTTAAACTCCTCTCCATCCTGAAAATCTACTTCTGTGCTGAATAATTGAATCATCTGTCATCTACCATGAGTGTTAAACTGAGGACTCACTTCAAGCCCCCCCCCCCCATGAGTTTAGCAGCGCTGCTATAAATAAAAGCCTGATCATGTCTGAATGATCTGTACTTTCATGTTGGCAGAAGCGTAGAGATGAGCTGACCGCGAGGCTTCAGGACGTCTTCCTTTTTTATCCCAACACTTCGCTTCTCTCGCTGCTCCTTAGTGCCTTTCAACATTTAAAAAAGTGATGAAAGCAACTTTAAAACGACCTACTTTTCCCTGTTTTTGTTGTTTCTTTTAAAAGTCTTAAAATACCCAGAGCATCTTGGTCCTGCTGACAGGCAGGCAGTTATTTTTATCTGTGGAGATCAGTTTGAGACCATCAATAATATAATGTTTGACTCTAAGAATGATGAGGAAAACAAGCAAACCGACCTTCACAGGTGAGAGGTGATGGTTTTAAAGCAGAGGACAGGAAGCGAGGAGGACTGAGGCCCTGCTTCATTATTTATCTGGCCTTTTATCCTTTGTTGGCTCATTGAGAGCTTCAAACAGGAGAGACGACAGGCTGGCCACAGTAGATATGGATGGGGGGGGGGGATCTAAGCAGAGAAGCTCTGGATTTTTCTCTTCTGTCCCTCAATAGAAACAAACTGTCGTCCTTTTGAGCCGTGGAGGAGCACGAATCGCCGCCTGGTCCTGCAGCATCTGGAGGGTTTGCTTTAGCTGCTTCTCTCATGCTTCCTCTTCCTCCTTTGTCTGGTTTCCTTTTTCATCTCTGGCCAAGCATCACCTGTAGCTGCTCATCTTGGAAGAGGTAGAATTTTATTTTTTAATACCTGCTCAATAAAACATGTTTCTGCTGCTGCAAATAAGTCAGGCTCATTCAAACCAAACTCTGCTCCTCTTTACTGGATGCCCAAAGTCTGAAGCTTCCTAGATCAGAAAAACCTGGAGGAGCCAGTCCGGCTTTGGACCAGCGCTCCACTGCAATGTTCCTCTGTGAATAAAAGCAAAGCTGAATAACGACTCCTCCAGTCTGTGTGTTCCTCTTTACCCAGCTGATAACAGAGGCAGTGTATCTGTCCGCCTCCTGCAGTAAACACACTTTACTCACCATTATCCATCTTACTGGGAATGCTTATTGGCTTCCTTTATGTGTGTGTGATTTCATTTCTGCGTCTCCGCCGCCTCCTGTAGATGAATGCAGATGTATTCATGGAATGAACTGCAGAGATAACGGCACGGGGAGCACGCTCTCAGGGCGCTCCGAGCTTTATTCTGATGCATGTCGAGGAGGGCCCAGTCGGACCACTACACATCTCATTCACCTGCTCTATTCTCACTTCATCAGGGCAAAGATTTTAGTTTAAAGATGATTGCAGAGAAAACTGGGAAATGAGAATAAAATGTTCCTGAAAGTCATTTTATGTATCAAACAGAAATCCTTCAGCAGATTCTAGAAAGCATCTATTCTGGGCTGAAAGCAGAGCAGGAAGCTGCTGCTGGATCCATAGTTTCTGCTCTTTCAATGGATCCTCATAAATTTTCCAATGATGGCGTCACATGGTGATGGTGGCCATCATTTGTCCACTGGTGCTTCTAGCAGCTCCACAAACAGCAGAATAAAGCAGAACTCAGTGGTTCTGGTTTGGTGCTGCTGGATCTGAAGAGTCTGGATGCAGCAGCAGAGTCGATCCTCACAGCCTCGCCTCTCAGACAGGAAGAGGTTGTGTTTCTCTCCTCTCTGATCTCTCTGGTCACACCGCAGCCACCTGCTGCATCAGAGGCAGACCAGACGTCGCACGCTGAATTATTAAACACCGTGCCTTTAAACACGGCCGCCTCCGTCCGTCCGCGTCGACCTCCTCCCTCTTCCGGCCTCCCGCAGGCTGCCTCGTGAATCATAAAACAAATGGGCCTCTGCTGAAGCCTCTCCTCCTCTGCCTCATCTTCATCGGCATTGCTGTTCAGTTCAGGCTTTTAGAACAGAGTCTTTAATAGAAAGTCTTCCCCACTATTGATGTTATTTAGCTGCAACATGTGCAGCTGACACACTGCCTCAGATTGAGCCGCTGTGTGAGTAAACCACTCATCTGCATTCATCACTTGAGGACATTCTGCTCTCAGAGGTCCATTTACTTGCTTTCATAGCTTCTGACTGGTGGAGGAGAAGGAAAGTCTCCTGTGAGCCTCTTCATCTTCTCCAGACAGCTGAAGTCAGGAGAAAAAGCGTCTCGGAGGGCAAACCGGCCGTGATACCTCCTGCATGTTTGGGTTTGATGGAACAACATTCACAGCATGGAGGGATAAACATGGAGGTCATGGGGGGTCACTGCTCTGTAAACAACCTCATCTGCAGCAAACATGGCCATGATGGACTGAAGCCTGCAGGAGCAGCTACATTTCACCACTAGGTGGGGCTACTGAGCACATAAAATACTACATAAAATACTTAATTATTGTCTCAAACTGATGATTTGCTGCCCTTCCAGTGGCTCAGCTGCACCGTGCAGCGTTCCCGGATTCTCCAGACGGAACTGGAACTGCAGGAGTCTCTGCATCTCCAGACTTCATCGTTTCTTCATCAAGCAGCTGCTCTCTGTTCATGCAGAGATTTCTATGGCTGCATCATGTCACGATAAAAGGATCAGAGATGATATGATTATTTAATCTATAGATTAAAGTTCACCTGGTAAAAATAATGCAATAAGTTCACATTGTTTGGCTTCATTGGGTTTAAAGTAACTGACTTTAAGACTTTGCACACATGAAATATTAATAATAAGGGAAAAAATCACAACTGAGGATCATCTTGTTTTGAAGTCTGTGTGGGATGTCTGCTGCAGCCGCCTGGCCTTGTCCGCCTGCCTCCTTGTTGCCGTGGGGTTGCAGTGTCTTGCGTTAGAAAAGCAGCAGCAGTTTTATTTTCTTTCCCAGTTTGAGCTGAAACCGCGCAGCTTGACCCTGAGCAGAGTCAAAAACAAAGGTGGATTCACTGTCAAACTTTTCGTTTCTCCAAGGCCAGCAGCAGGTTTCTAGCAGCGCTTGTTGGCTCATTTAGTCCGTCTGACGGTCGGTCTGACGGTCGGTCTGATGGTCCGTCTGATGGTCGGTCTGACGGTCGGTCTGACGGTCGGTCTGATGGTCCGTCTGATGGTCGGTCTGACGGTTGGTCTGATGGTTGGTCTGATGGTTGGTCTGATGGTCCGTCTGATGGTCGGTCTGACGGTTGGTCTGATGGTCCGTCTGATGGTCGGTCTGACGGTCGGTCTGACGGTTGGTCTGATGGTTGGTCTGATGGTCCGTCTGATGGTCGGTCTGACGGTCGGTCTGACGGTCGGTCTGACGGTCGGTCTGATGGTCCGTCTGACGGTCGGTCTGACGGTCGGTCTGATGGTCGGTCTGACGGTTGGTCTGATGGTTGGTCTGACGGTCGGTCTGATGGTCCGTCTGATGGTCCGTCTGATGGTCACTTTCTCAGGAACCCAGGTTTTAAGTCTGACTTCTTTATCTGTCCATAGTCCCTGAATTTAAAATATTTCAATGTTTGCTAATTCTGTCTCATCTTCACGACTCTTCATCTTTCATGTGTTTTGAACAATTTGTCGATATCATAGTATTTTCATCTTTGGTTAATTTTTCTCTCCTTCAGCTTCTTTAGTCACAAACTTCTGCTTCTATTTTAAGGCTCCTTGCATCATTTCTCTTGACCTGCACTTCTCTAAAGAGGTGATTTCCTGTTTGTCGGCTCTTTGCGGCAGCAGATGTTGCGATGTGATGAGAGGCTAAAGAAATGTTTGCCGGCTAACAGAGAGACTGCTGTCGCCACAGGAGATGGGATGTCAGGGTTGCAGTGTGTGATGCCATCAGGTTGATCTTTTCACAATGACATCACATTCCTGTCTGGGGTGCAAACCATCCCTAAAGTCTGGTTTTCAGAAGGGAAATGTCTGTGGGATGAGGAAGGCGGCCCCATCTTGTTCACAGTTAGCGGCAGACCCATCATCTTCACATTTAACAGCGTTCATCTAACCAAACCCCCGCAGACCCGCCAGCGTTCAGCTGCTGGATGTTTTCTCTCTGGTAATGACCCCTTCAATAAGTTCATTCATTGGAATCAGAAGCATCAGAGCAATAAATTAGGAAAACATGGACGCCAGGGGGCTGCTGGGAACCACACCGGAAAACCTAGAATATGATGGAGAAACCTCAGCCAAAGTAAAACAGTTTTTACTTTGGCCTCTTTTATGATGAAAGAAAAACAGGTTTAAATCTGTGATGTCTGATAAATCTGTTTCCTGTTTGATGAGCTCAGTCTCTAGTATCACCGCATCTTAATTACATCGGGACTTTAACTAGGCCACAGGAACACGCTCTGTTTCAGCAGTTCCTGCTGGTTCAGCTGTCAGACACGGCTGATATCGGACCTCGGTTTATTCTGTGGTTCAATCAGACTGTGAAAGTCTCTGGACCCGTGTTGTTCCCAGCAGTGGATGATCCGTCTGAGGGGACGTCATCATCCACAGAGCAAATGATTTCATGGGATGTTTTAGGACGAGCTCCCCTGCTTTATCTCATATGTGCCACTAAATCAACCAGCAGCAACTCTAACTCTGAGCTCATTAGGTGAACATCACTGGGATTTACTGCCATGTTTTACAGCCTGAGATAAAAACCACTGTTACCGAGCCAAACTGGTTTCCATTCAGGACCAGTTCCTTCTGTTCTCTAGTGGTTTTCTGTCAGCCGATCTTCAGCTTCTCTACCTTCATGTGGCCCTGCTGCATGGCTTCATCTCTCCTCTGGAGGTTATCATCCTCCCTTTGACACTGGCTGCTGCTTCTCTTTCATCTTTCCTGTACTCGCTCTCCTCCTTCATCCTTCTAGATGTTCAGTGTATTGAATAAAGTCATCGAGCAGCAGCTCATCGAGCAGCAGCTCAGCGAGGCGGCGGCGTCCGTTTGTGTGGTTTCAGATCAGCTGCGCCTTAAATCTTTGAAATCAGCCTCTGTTCCTCCTCTAAAGCTCCAGCCTGCCTCCATGTCGTCACCACAGAGATTCACGGATCAAAGAGCACCAGAAGTTCAGCCTTTTTAATTCATCTTATATGAAAAAACCTTTTAGAA
Organism: Jordanella pulchra; assembly: GCA_034780135.1. Classification (NCBI taxonomy): domain Eukaryota; kingdom Metazoa; phylum Chordata; class Actinopteri; order Cyprinodontiformes; family Cyprinodontidae; genus Jordanella; species Jordanella pulchra. The sequence goes on along the minus strand of JAUZNJ010003960.1, from coordinate 7,735 downwards.
CTGGAAGATTTCTAGGATTGTTAAAAACTTCCTTTTTCAGAGTCTTACATTGCTTCATGAAACAAACCACTTTCTTTTGTGTTGCTGTTGTCTTTGTTGGTCTTTTCCCCAAAGAACCGAAGCTCTGACCTTTAATGGATCTCAGATCTCCAATTTATTAGAAGAGACAAACCAAACTGGAAAACGTTCAACTGAACTTCCAGCATTTTCGTAACTTTTACCATCAATAATTTATGTATCAGTGAAATATAGTCAGTTTAACTGATGGAAGCTGTTTTATTTGTCTTAGATGTGGTTTTCCTCCACGTTGTTCTGTTTTACAGATGAAAGTTGATCTGAAAATGTTTTTGTTCTCACAGACTGAGAGGATTAAAGTTCTGCAGCAGTAATAACTCTGAATGCATTAGCCTCACATTTTAATCCATCAGACATGGATTCATTTCATGGCTTTCTAAATATTTTAATCAGGCTGAGATGTGAACTTTGACTAGACCATGGAAGCTATCCCACTCCTTCTATTTTAACCATTGCGCTGTAGATGTAAAGCTTTGTAGCTTCAGCTCTATGAAGGCTTTAGGTGTGGTTCTTCAATACTTTGGCATACAGAGAAGTTCAAGTCCCACCTAAGTTCTGAAAGTCAGGTTCTATGGATACAAACCAAGCCCACATCCTCAGCCCTCCAACACTGTGCTGGAGAGCCAGTATGAGGTGTTTGTGCTTTCATTTTCTCTGCACACGGAGGACAAACATCTAGTTCATATCGGTGTTGAGGACATAGTCCTGAAGAATTGAGATTGAACTTTACCAGCCTGGTTCTTTTGCTTTTCCCCTTTGAACTGTTGATGACGTCATGCAACAGGTCAAACCAGGTGGTTCTGAGTCATTAGGAATCAAACAGACTTATTTTAACCCAAACATCCCCCATTCAGCAGCTGCACAGCAGCACTATGATAAACAGCCAGTAAGAACTCGTCTCCATGGTGACATCATTGTTGGAGCTAGCTTAGCATGCTAGAATGGAGATGGATGGAAACAAAAATGGTTGTTCCAGTACATCTAGTCTGGATCTGTGTTGAACCATCAACCATTTCAAGCTCAGGTAGTGATGCTGAGGAACATGGAAGCAGAACCGGATCAGAACCATCCAGAGCAGACCTCTAGCCTAGCCCAGAGTCAGACTCTGAGGGTAATGCTATTATGACGCAGTAGAAAACACATGGCGCGGAAACATGGCTGCTACACCTCTGGTACAGAGAGTATAGCCAGTTATTAGTTTATAAATATGAACTTGTTTATAATACTTTAAATAATCATGATTTTCAAATAAATTCTCCACGGTTGTAACAAGAAATTATCTAGTATATTCTTGAAGGTATAGCTAGCAACTCCACCCGTCCTTCCCTGACAGGGTTGTCAGACTTGCCTGTTTCCAGCCCCAAAACAACGTGAAACAACATCTAAAACAGTTGAAACGGATCCTGCTGCTGTAAAGCCATAAGCGCGCCGACACGTCTTACAGGGGGAATGAGAGCCGTCACATCTAGAGCTGAAGAAGAATTAAGAACGGATGAGAAATTCAGATCTTTTTAAAACCAGGAAAAAAAACTATAGTCATATTATGTCGTGATATGAACAAACTGAAAATGACAGAAAATGTTATTTGCAGCACAACTTGAACGACATGATTTAATGGAAGAAGCCTGCTGATTGTGAACAAGGAGCATTTTATTGAATCCTTCTGCTAAATCCATGGAATAACAGCACAATCACATCTGGAAAAAGGAATAAAGAACCAGAAACTGCTAGGAATCAATTCCAGGAATACAGACGTGTCATAAATCCACATTTTAAAGGTGATGTTTAAGAAAAGGCTGCGTGGAAAAAGCATCCAGAATCAGCTGAAGTTGAGCCAATCAGCAGAGGGCCCAGGGCCCGTCGGGGGGGACCATGTTGGCTGGCTGCTGATAACACACACACAGTCAGATAGATGACAAAAGCTGTTAGTTTCACTTTCTGGGACTGATTATTTCCTGGCACTTTGCCTTGTTAGAAGATTATATTCATTTATGGAAACCAGGACTAACCTCCACTGTCACCGTTTGCACAAGAGAAACACAAGTAATAAAATATTTATATGGATTTATCTGTAACAGAGTGTGCAACAAAGCCGATCCCCCCTGTCAGCAAGTATTATCCTTGCAGCCAAGTGGCACGGTGCACGCTACACACACACACACACCGCCCCCCTCACCTCATAGGGTAATTGGATTTCAAATTAGAAATAGTCAACTAATTGATTATCAGGGCCATTAGCTGAGCTGCTGTGAGCTGATTGGCTGTTTCAGATGTTGTGCACCTTTGATAACGGAGCGTCACACGCTGCTGGATTAATAAGGAGGAAGCAGAAGCTCAGATAAGAAGAAAAGCGCCGAGGCTGATGAAGCGAGACACTCCTCACCTGTTTGGGTCAGAAGGAACCTGAACTGAACCAACTAAAAAGTTCTGCTTTAAACTGGTATTTGGGTCAGAAGGATTTCTAGGTTTTCACCTGCCTCTCCTGATCTTACAAACCGTTTATTTCATTTGATTTAGAGTAAATAATCCTCCTCATACAAAAACTCATTAATTATTCTGAAGATGAACCTCTGAGGCTGAACAGGAAGTCAACAAAGTTTAGTAGAAAATAAAACCCAGCTGTTTACTTTTAAAATCGATTTGTTCTCCACAATAACTTTTTAATCTGTGACCAGCCGGAAGGAAATAAATAAATGTGACTTTCAAAGTTTATCCACTATTTAATTGCTGACTGTTATGCCATGACATTAGAAAAACAAGTAATTTCAACCAATTTTAGCAGAAGAAAAGCCTCAGAAAATGAATCTTCTGAGTGATCGATGAAACATTTGAATCCCGAAATGACTAAAACATGCTTTTATAAAAGATAGTCTTACTCTAAAAATATTGCTTATTGCTTGATTTCAAGGAGTGGAACGATCCCAGACCAGCCCCCATTTATAGAGGACTTGGTTCGGTCTTAATAAAATAGAAAAAACTCAGCAAAACATTATGATGAAATTTGTTTCATTTATGAATCAAAGTCATCTTGAAGGTGTAAAGAATAGTGATGCAGAACAATAAAAGGGTTTATAATAAAATGTGTCAACGTAAAATAAACAGGTGATTGTTTGACTCCCAGACAGAAACCTTGGACTATACGCCATCCATCACGAGATGCATCATGACCAGAGGTGTAACGGTGCATCAGAGGTCACAGTTCATGATGCTTTTAGCAGGCTATGCTTTAATTAGGACAGAGTTGGAGCGACAGAAAGCTTAATTATCACGGCAGAGGTTTTTGTTCTGTGCATCCAAAGGGAGCAACATGACATCCAACAGCTATAACGCCACAGAGCTTCAGAGGAGTGCAGTCAGTTCTGGAGAAAGATTCAATTTTAGTCTCAGAGATCATGGACTCGGTCCTTTAAGAATCCACAGGGGCCACAGCTTTTTTTTCTCAGAGCAGGTCCCACAGATTTTTCAGGTTTTAACAGTTTTTTTCTCGGGGGTTCTCGTGTCCCTCTTTGCTGCTTTGGGTTCTGTACTATTAGCAGCATTCAGTGGTTTTTGCATTATGACGCATCAATAATTGTGTCACTAAACTGGGCTGAATTGTCTCAGACCTACTTAGGTGCTTTTTGGACTTTAATCTAAGGGCTAAACTTTGCCTGAATGTTGGATCATAACACATCCAATGAGGCCCATTTAAGGACAGATTACTGGACATCATTGCTGAGGGAGAAGGAATTAAGGAACCACTGGTCAACAGCTTCATCGGATCGGAGGCGTCTCGCATGTAAGGGCAGGTTATAAATCTTGCTAATGAGAGGAGGAGCAACGAGGCGGAAGAACAGAGTGAAGGAGAAGATAAGAGAAAACAATGGGAGTTAAACTGAACTTCAGACAAGTGAGTAGAAAGAAAAACATAAAAGAAGATGAAATAAAAAGAATAAAGACGTCCTTCCATCAGTGTCTCCTGCTGGATGAAACTGACAGAGAAAGTTTTCTGCTCTGGTCTCATGTTCAGAGGTGCCTGAAGTGGGACTGAAGCTGGATAGACATTAAATATATTTTCCTCACATCCTCCTGAGGTTTAGTTTGGTACAGCAGTGGTTTTCATATCCTTAAATTAATCCACATTAGGATTATACAAGAAATTAAACTACAGACAATTTTAAATACGATTCAAGAAAACATGCCGTTTCCTTAACAGGTTAAAAGACACCGTTTAACCAATGTATGGCGTGTCCTGTCAGCAGTTTTTAATGTGGCAAGGTACAGACAGAGGGGATCTGATCCCCAGACTCCCGGTGGGGAGAGTCACCCCAAAGGGATACCTGTTGGCCAAGTAGCCCCAGTGCATCATCAGCCGGAGGCATAGTCACAGGACCCACACTGTCACATCAACACCAGGGGTTCTAGGACCGTACCTGTTGTCTCTATGAGATGAAGCTTTGAGCTTTCTCACATTTCAAGCTCTCAGACCTGCTGGCAAAACTCAACCAAACCCAAAGAACTGGTTTCTGTACAAACTGCAGGTCTGCAAGATCATTTTGATAAGACTTAGTGAAGAAGTTTCTGTCTACAGCCACAGTGTCCATCTCAAGTAAGAACTCAACACCTCAGGAGTGACATGTCCCATGGACCATGTGTCTCAGGATATTAAGAAACAATCCAAAGCTTTGTCTCCTAAAAGCACCAACGTTTTGATTCCAGACCCCTTCTGGTTTTTATTCAGCGAGGAAGTGAAGAAATATGGGAATGATGTAGGAGCTTTCCAGAAGTGTCCAGAACACGGCGGCAACACAACAAAACCACGGATATGTGCAGCGGTTGAGCTGAGAGTTGGAGAAGAACAGAAGGTCCTGCCACAGTTTCACCGAGATCAACTGCATGGAGGATATGTCAGCTTTATGGAACAACGTTACAGCATTTGTAGACTGCCTACCTTTAAATCAGTCCCACAGCAGCAGCTGGAGAGGTGGCTGAGCTGCGTTTGTTTGAGCCGTGGCTCCATGGTGGACCTGCTGAACTTCCTGAATGTTCTGCTTCAAGGAGAGGAACAGATCACTCAGCCTTCTCAGCTCATCTGTCAGCAGGCAGGCTGCAATACATCCCACCCAGTTTTAACTGGAGGTATTATGGTGGTTTGAGCAATGATCAGCTCCCGCCCTCCAGGACAGGGCTGTCATGATTGGCAGGTAGACATTGTGGTTTTTGTCTTGAATCTGATCTGGTTAGCAGGTTTAACTACGTCTAAACTTACCAGTGAACACTATTAGTTAGTCTGGGAAGGAGCAGGTGGAGCTCGATTCAAAGGCGGGACCAGGGCAGGAGGGTGGGGTCTGCAGAGAACCAGTCAGATGATTCAGGGGCCTTCAGAGCAGCCAGTTGAGGTGTCACACATCGATCCAGCTCATTCAGGACCAGTGCTGGACACTACAGCTGCAGTAGTTTACAGAAACATTTACAATCATACTTTTCTGTCCCTTTAACATGTTTCATATTCTAACATGTTTCTTTTCAAACAAAGTTTATCATCTTATGTGGAACAGCAGCAGCTCCTCTCTGGTCTTCGCTGTCAGGAGCACAGAGATATAGATTGATAGCATCATTATCAGGCTTTACGCTCACAAGAAGGAAGGAAAAAGACAAGGACAAAGGGGACGAAAGGGAAGAGGAAGCAGGATAGAGATGAGCAAGAAGAAGACTTTATGGAAGAGAAAGAAATGAACGACATATAAAGCAAATCCAAGTAAAAATCAGTGAAAATAGAAGAGAAACAATCCAATCAAAGCAGCCAAAGAAAAACACAAAGAAAGGAACATTTCTCTCCCCTTCCTTAGTTAACAGCTCTTTGCTGGTATAATGAGCTAAATATTTACTTTTTCTATATTTACTGTGATCAGTTTTCATGATTCTTCTTGTTCTTGCTTTAACATTTATAAATATTTGTTCTCCTCAGCTTCATGAAGCCAGAAGATATTAGATTGTAGTTTTAGTGTCTTTCTTAGTTGGATAGTCTGCAGTAAATCCTCCTTCACCTGCAGTTGGATTCCAGATGGAGAGGAGCTTCACTGGTTTAATATCTGTGCTGCAGCTAAACGAGCAGGGCAGCAGGCAGCTATTAGTAGGCAGTTATCAGGGTCTAAATAAAAAGAACAAGGATTTTCCTTAACCTAAACCGACTGTCATATTAGAGATTAAACATCATGCAACCAGGAGGAACTTTCCCGCCTTCATTCTGTATGTTTCTCTGAGGACCATGTGTTCAATCCCACTATCATTCATTTGAACATTACAGAGCAAAGCTAAACTCACGCCTTCGTCCCGAACCTCAGCGTTAGCTAGAAGGATGCGAGGACCAGGAAATGTCCTCGCTTTGATGATGAAACCAGAAACACACACACTGCTGCAGTTGCACACAGAACCTTCTAAGCTTAGCGAGTTCATCTTTTACAAATTAATTAAATGCAATAAAGCAGAACAGATTGGATGAAGTGAAATGAAAACAATAAGCATTGAGTGATAAAGTTCACTCACTTCATCCTCCTGAAACTGTTTACATTAAGTCTACGACCAAAAAACTATCATAGAAATATTTAATAATCCTCTAATGAAAATCCAGTGTGAATATTCCCGACAATGGAGCAACATGTGCACAGGAATTACCCATAATGCAACAGCACTTTCCTGAAACTATAACTAGCTGGATTGGAGGAGTAACAGAGCAACATTTTACTGAGGCCCTGAATGTTCCCCAATGAGCTGCTTGTGTCTTTAACACGTCAACAACTGGCCTGTTTTTCTGCATCACATCCAGAGTTTCTGACCGGTTCTGTTTCCACGGACTCTGCTGGTCCTGGAAAGCAGGCCGCCTGCTCCTTTCCACACCATGAAGACCACGTCAGTCAGTCTGGTTACTTGGAAAGATCCTGAAACAGGTTCCTTCAATCCCACAATAGATACATTCAACAATAAAAAGCAGGAGCAACAATGAACACAACAAGATTATCCTTCAGGAGGTCATAGAATGATAGAGAAGCATTACTTTCATTTGGTCAGATGTGCATCGACTGCTGGCTGGTTATGAAGTGAAAATGTAACATTTAGACTGAAAGTTCATCAAATTCTTCCCACACTTAAAGCAGCAAAGAGAAACGGTTCAGTAACACAGAGCGAAACTACTGAGGAGGACAGATAAGAGGGATGAAGAGGGAAAGATAAACAGAGGAGGACCCTTCGCCAGAACAAAAAGACCAATTTAAAGAGCAGCAAGCGAAAAGCTCGAGGGTCCAACTGAGAAAAGTTCAACAATAATCAGTTTTATACAATAAATGAAGCGCTCTTGAGATCATTATTTCACATTTAAAGCCTGAGACGTTTTCCTGTTAAAGACGAATGAAGAACATTCCTGTTCCACCGTGATACATCTCAGCTCTGCTCCTACAGCTGACGTACGCTGAGAAATGTTGGCTGGAGACACAGGAGAACTAATGGAAGAAGGAGCAGCTGTCTGATGAGAGCAGTTCCAGTAGATGGGATCTGTGGGTGATGAGCCTCAGTGTGGACCATCAGGTCTGACCTCTGAGCTCTCCTCCTGCTGAAAGTGTCCTGATCTCTGAAACCATCACCATGAACCAAACCATCTATAGCTCACAGCTGCGTTTATCACTGA
>JAUZNJ010003949.1:0-18532 GCA_034780135.1 Jordanella pulchra | reverse complement strand
TGAATGTTTGTTCTAAGGATCTCAGAGATGGGTCCATCAAGGCTTCAGTGCACTACAGAAAACAGCAGGTTGAGATGGTGAGTTCAGGAACCACTGAAATTGAAGTTGAAAGAATTAACTGTAATGATCTTACTGCTGATGAAGTAGATGAAGGTCCGGGGGTTGGGTTAGGGTTTAGAACGGACGTTCGAATGTCATCAAATTATAGGACCAAGTTTCCTACATAGAACTGCTCGGATGAGCTAGTTTGGCGGGGATTGGAGCAAGCTGTGGTGGAGGGCGGACAGCCAGGCTTGACGTGAAAGGAGCTTGAGAAGCAGAGCAACTGCCGGCTGAGTCAGTCTGTTAGAAGCAGAGGTTCAACTGAAGAAGAGAGGATAGGATTCGCGCAACCACTTTTTTTTTTTTTCCACGGTGTCTCAAAAAGGGAGAGAACTGCTTGGCTCAGATCTTCACCCGAAGACCCCAGCTTTTCTCCAGAAGGAAACAACACCTGAAGAGGGAGGACAACAAGGAGTTACTACAAGGAAACTTCCCGACTGAGAACTCTTGTGCCCCTTTTCCATTGGAAGAACCGTGGATCTAGAACCGGTTCGGAGCTGGTGCCATAGAACCTCGGTGCTGTGCCGATGCCGTTTTCGATAAGCTGTGGAACCTAGTTGAGCGTCATAGTCAGTGGGTGTTTCTAAATGCGGAAGTAACGCTTTTTTGCCCGAAGCTGGGGGTGTGTTTTATAATCCACCGAAGAAGACCAACAACACAGAAGCACAACAGAACTAGAGCGGTAGCGTAATGGAGGACTCTGTTGTGTTTAAGGTTGTGCTGCTTTGCGTGCAACTGCTTTCAACATTTTCCAGATGATAAGGAGAAGAAGACAGTGACGTCTTCAACACACGAAACAGCAAAGTGTTAGACGTCTGGTACACGAGAGGCAGCAACGTCTTAGACGTGTGGTACGTGCAAAACCCACAGATGGAGTTGTTCTTCTACTATGCTAATGTTATCAAATGGAGAAAATGTGTTTACAAGTTTTATTTTGTAACATTAGGTCCTGATCAATTTTCTGCAAAGGAGACAGGCATCAGTCTGGTGTCGTCCAGTTGCACAGTGGTGGTGGGATGTTGATGTTGCTGCAGTTACCGAAGAGGAGTTTGTGAGAAACTTTCGGCTATCCAGGGACTCATTCAACTGCATCTGGCTTAGTATATCACCCCTGCTAAGGAGGAGAAACACAAACTACGGTTTGTGTTTACCGGCGGACAAACATGTGGCTGCTGCATTATGGAAGTTGGCCACAAACAGGGAATACAGGACAGTCAGTCAACTTTTTGGCATCACAGTTTCAACGGTTTGCCACTGCCTGCAGGACTTTTGCGATGCTGTTGTTACCTACACAAGGAACTAGCTCTGTATTTCACAAACAGATGGGGAGCACTGCAGTGTGTTGGAGCAATCGATGGCAGTCACATCCCTATTATAGCGCCACCTGAATACCCACGGAACTACTTCAACAGAAAGAGGTGGCATTCTATCATCTTACAGTTGTTGATGGGAAAGATCAGTTTTGGGATTTGTGTATTGGCTTTGCTGGGAGTGTACATAATGCACGTGTGTTAAGTCAGTCAACGCTGTGGGACTTTATGAATGACGGCAATCTCTTAAACCAGAAGCCTGCAAGTACTGTATAAGCGGTCGGGATGTTGGATACTACTTAGTTGGAGACCCTGCTTATCCTCTGAATACATGGCTGATGAAGCCATTTTCAGGTAACGGCAGACTCACACTGCACCAACACAGCTACAATGCTTGTATAAGTAGCGCGAGGTCTGTTGTGGAAAACAATTTTGGGCGGCTGAGAGGTAGGTGGAGGTGTCTCCTAAAGCAAAATGCCTGTAATCTGCAACTGGCTAAGAAGATGGTTTTGACCTACTGTGTGTTACATAACATATGAGAAGCTCATCGTGATCATTTTAATGAGGATATCACTGTTGGTCTGTGCCTCCCAGGCCTGTGTTACCTGAGGGCAACCATCTGGAGGGTACAGACATAAGAAACGCCTTGTTGGAGTACTTTAAAGATGTCTGAACCGCTACAACTGTTTTTGTGCGTAAAAATAAAATCCATCTTTACAGAATTGCCTTGTATGTCATTTTTAGTTCTTGGATACGCAATGACTTAAGCATATTACTTTATTTCAGACATGGTGTTGACATGCATAAACTGCATCTGTATCTTTAATGGTCCTTACCACTGTATATAGAGCAGCTATCCTCAGATCTGGCCCCTGAGATCCATAGTTCTGCATGTTTTCGATGCATCTCTACTTCCACTCCTGAACATTAACATAATTGTTAAATTATCTCCTCAGTATGCAGCCACGTGCTCTAGGGTCCTGGTAATGACCTCATTATTTACGCATCTAAAAGGTACAAGACACCGGCCCTCGAGGACCGTAATTGAGGAAGCCTGATATAGAGGAACGCAAATGTGCAGCATGTTATGGGAGCGACATAGAGATGCTATGGTGAAAAGCCACAGCTATACCAAAATAACTTACAAATGAAGGCCTGCAGTCTGACTTTTCCAACATAAAGCTACGCACCTCCGTAGTACCTCTTATTATTTTCTCGAATAACATGAAGACAGCAGTTCAAGGCAAAAGGTTTATTTAAAGTCACACACACACACACACACACACACACACACACAGCTATTTACAGTACATACAACGCAAACGGCATTCTGTCTACTTGGGAGGCTGCAAATTTCTCAAAGTCTGCTGGAGCACCCTAAACATATCTCCTGAGGGCCGCTGCATCTGCTCCACAAGTCTCTCCTATCTGCCCTCTCCTCTTTCCATGCTGCCCTCTCCTCAGGTCTGCAGTCTGCCTCCCGAAAGTAGTCCATTGCATCTTGAAACTCATCACACCGCTTTCGCTTCACTGATTTCCTCTGTGTTTCTTCCACCAAGAGGAAGCTGTCCTCGCCATCATTGAGCTCCTCCACCAACTGACCCATTGACATACCGCTGGTCGACGGTTCACTTTCTTCTGGAAAATAAAATACAATAACAGTGTTAGCGGGGCAGGACTTAGCGTTGCACAACATAACATCCGATTAATATGGACGGGATAGAAGCTCCAAGTAGTAGTTACGCCATACCACTATAACAGGTTGTGAATACAACACTCCTGAATATGTTACATAAACAAGCACGATCCCTACCGACGCTGTTAATGCGCACATGTAATTCCTTAATACTGTGGTGGTGCAAAGCACAACAATAATATATGACGACTAGCTTACCAGTGACAGAGAGCTTGGGTGCTGGGGAACATGGCTCTCAAGAGCTCCGGAGACCTGGTTAGCTGATCGGGACCCCAGTACCCCATCAAGGACGTCGAAGTATGGTGGTGAGTTGTTGGGTCATCCGACACCACTCCGGAACAAGTCCTTTTCGAATTTGTGGTACTCCTTCTTCACCTTTTTAAGCTGATCCTTGGTAAATCCTACCTCTATCCTGTTTCCTGTGAAACTTGTCCTCGACTCAAGCTTGGCCTGAAATTCAGGAGAAGCCCAAATAACCAGCAGTTGCTTGGTTTCTTCAAGAGACTACTGCGCGCTCCTAGCAGCCATGACTCCTTGGATAGTTGTTGTTATGATACTCGTGCTTTTTCCTTCCACCCTTATTTACTTTTTTCTTCCTGCGGAGACCGCCCACAAGTGATGCCACTGGTGACGCCACTGGTGACGCATTGGTTACTTTGCAGAACCAGCTATTCAGTGTTGCCAGCTCAGCACCAAGGTTCCCGCTCTAGCACCACTTTTGTTTAGTCAAAACATGTGTAATCCGTTCTGAAACAGGTTTGGGCACAGAGCCGCTTCGGTGGAAAAGCCCTATTGGACCTACGCTAGAGGGCTCTGAATACCATTGGAGACAGGTATGCAGAAGAGTGCCTCTCCAGACCACAGCCCCATCTAGTCAGTGAAAAGGAAAAAGGAAAATAAAACCCAAAAACCCAAAGAAAAACCCAGGAACCTAACATTTACCCAATATAAACTTATACACAGATGGTACTACTCACCATCTAAACTCAAAAGGATGGGTATCATAGGAAATGAAAAGTGTTGGAATTGTTGCTTTGCTCCTGGAACATTCCTGCATTTGATTTGGGAATATGGAGTTATTTATCCTTTTTGGGAATAGGTATAAGAGTGTATTGAAGAGTGGTTAGGCAGAAAAATTCCCAGATCAACAAGATTGTGTTCACTGGGGGACTACTCTATAATACCAGGTATAACAAAATATGAGTGTGCTGTTATAAAGACAGGTTGATTAAATCAGCCTGGGTGATTCTTACAGTGTGGAGGTATCCCCCCTCCTCTCCCCTGGAGTTATTATATGATTAGGATTCCGAGAAGTATTCATTTCTGGTATTATCAATGGGAGTTATAAGAACATGTATTCACATGGGGGATGTACATGCAAAATCCAAAGAAAATGTCCTATTTTTATTACCCATTTTTAAGATTTTTGTTTTCTGTTCCAATGCAGCAGCCCACTTTGGACCCAACCAAGAGGGAAAATTATGTATGAGAGCATGCTCAGATAACCAAGTACGAAAAATTGCTTGGTCCTTTCAAAATGTAAAGCAAAAGAAAAGAAGACCCTCCAAGGTCTTACTTTTGTTCCAAATGATACATTTCAGTGCAAAGAAACAACTTCCATGTGATCTGTTGATATTGTGAGCACTGTGCACTTTTTGATAGGAAATTTCTCTTAAATCTTAACTTTTACTTTCATCCCTTTGGCCAAGATAGGGTTAAGTGAAATATGTTTTTTTTGTTTTTGTTTTTTTTAAAAGTTGTAAAATAAAAACTTGATTAAAAAAAGAATTATGCACTTGAAATATTTGAATGGAGTTTTTTAATTTCAGATGCAAATCATCTTATTCTAACTTACCTGATTAAATAAAGGAAAAATAAGCTTATTTCAAGAGGAAAAAGTACTTTTTTTCTCAATTTTATTAGTGTATTTTCAGTGCAGGGGTCATGACAAGGGACAGAAAAAGGTTCTACTGGGACACTAGGCCATCTAGATCCACCAATTGGAAGTGAAAAAGTGGGATCAGGACAGTTGGGGAGCAACGGTACAAGTCCAACTGGACTTCTTTGTGGAGCCGTAATACCATGCTCTAAATGTGACTTCGCTTGTCAGACAGTTTATACCTGACATTAAAAGTTACAAGCAACTTGTCAAAACACCAGAAGCTCATTAATCTCAATAAAATTAGCTTGCTACTTATGGATTATTGTAAAAATCGTGTTCATAGTTGGCTATAAAGGAACAGATGTAAAATTTTAAGTTTCTCTATTAGACATTAGCAATTTGGCATTTACACTTTAGGAAGCTTGAGTGAAATCCGGGTGAAATCCGAAGAGTGTGCCATCTTCCAAACAAAGCAAAGACTCTGTGCGTAGACCGCACCGCAAGTTCCACTGCCAACTGACACAGGACGTGGAAGTGGTGCGTGCATATGGGCCATTGGACCAGAAGTGTACTTGTGACTCACCAAACACACAGCTTGTCTGTACCTGCATTTCACCAACTGTGGATTGATAGTCTCTACATCAGCCATGCCCAATTTCGGTCTTCAAGGGTTGCTGTCTAGCAGGTTTTCAAGGTTTTCTTGCTTCAGCACAGCTGATGCTGATGATTGCAGTTCAGCAAAAGCCTTTTAATCAGCTATCAATGGAAATCAGCTGTGCTAAAGCAAGAAAACCTCAAAAACCTGCAGGAAAGTGGCCCTGAGGACCGACTTTGGGCAGGCCTGCTCTAGATAATAATAAATTATTACTTTTTTCTTTAGTGATGGAATAATGATTAACACAGTCACATAAGCACAAATCAAATGAACATTTTGCCAAATATAACAAACAAGAGCCATCAGAGCCAGCGGTACTTCACTCACAGGTAGGCTGATAGAGGGCTGCTGCAGACGGGCTAACGTTAGCCCTGGCTACGGATAGCTTGGAGGGCTGCTGGCTACCACAGTACGCTGACCAGACGTCCCTGATTTCCAGGGACAGTCCCGTTTTGGACCACTTGTCCTCAGAAATGTCCCAGATTGATCCTTTTATGAATGAGGGGGAAAATGTTTTGTGTAGACTGTTATCATAGTAGAAAGAGCGAATAAGCATGTTGCACACAGAAACAGTTGTTATAGGAGCTGGTTTAGCGGCTGTTAACTTAAAGATCACCATAACAAGTGGCAGCTGATGGGGAGCTGCACTATGCTGTGGTAAGGGTTTCAAATAAGTGTAACAGAATAATTAAAACCTCCTGTAAGGCACTAATCTGGTATGGTATTGTACTGCATGGAAGGTATTGTGATTATATTACGTCTCAGTTTTAGAATAGTGGAAGATTTATAGAAGAGGAGAGAGGAAGAAGATAGGAAGACTGTTAGAATGAAGACTGAATGAGAGTAGAGGAAAATAGGAACACTGATGGAAACAATAGTTGAAGATAAGATAGAAAAATCTACTTAGAAGAGAAAAAGAAATTGGAGGCAGAGGTCAGATGAAGACTAAAAAGAAAATAACCTCAGTAACATTGAGTAAACTTATAACAAAGTATCACAACTTTTGAATAAAATGTCTGGCTTCTCTATCCATTGTCGGTTCCACCCACAGAGGCAGCTGGCACACCTGGTCACCTGCTGACCTGACCCATCAGGAGGGACTCTTATTTGCTGTCCCTGACTTGTGGATTATGATGCTCAACATTCTTGATGGCTGGTCGAAATGAACAACCTTTTTAGAGACATTCTGGTGGTATAATGGAGGCTGCTACCTCCCTGCTGCCTTCATCAAACACGTTTTGCCAGCTGGATGCACTGCCTTGGACTTGGTTTGGAGGGAGCTGAACTGACTGTTTGAGCAACTTATCCGCCAGAAAGTGAACGTTATCTTGCCCTTTGAACTTAGAGCTGTGCAGTGCACACAGATAATCAGCAATCTGTGTCTGCTTCATATAGTTGAGTTCAGATGGGTAATAGCTTTTTTGATCACGATTACTGGGGTTATTTTATGGCTCTGTGACAATGGGAACGAGCTTGTATGTGTCATATTTTACTATGTTATTCTCATTGAGCAGCTGTGTCTGTGTGCTTTATGTTTTTTTTGTGTTTAGGATTTTTTTAGAGGACAATTGTGTGCTTTTCTGTTACTTAATTATTGATTCATTTGAGAGCCTTTCAGTTCTATTTTAATAATAATAATTATTATTTTATTACTATTTGAGCACAAATGTGTTAGGTTAATGAAAGAGATATAATCTTTAGAATATTTATGGAGCTGTACTGTTGAAAATAGCACAGGATAGGACCTCTTGAAGCTGCTCCATGCTGTTCATCATTGACTGTATGTAAATCAGATGATTTGCTCCCAAGTAAGCATTTGGTGTGAATGCACCATTATTATGTAAAGAAATCATTTTATTTAATTATCGGGCAATTTTGGTGTTTTGCCTGTGCAATTTAGCTCATTTGAATTTTTCAAGATCAGTCCCATAATGTGAAAGAAGACAAGGATATAAAGTTTTTAAAATCTTCTTGTTGTGGGATTAGGGTTTCTAAAAATAAAAAATAAAAACATCTAAATGGACTTCAGACCCTGAAACTTCTTACTACCTTGATTTTATTTCTTTTGCTTGATTGCCACTTAGACATCTAGCCATCCAATTTATCTTCTCCCGCTTATTCCGTCAGGATCACGAGCTGGTGCCTATCTCCGGCAGACGATGGGGAAAAGGCGAGGTCCACCCTGGGCAAGTCACTAGTCTGTCGTAGGGCAACACAGAGACACACAACAACATACAACCATGCACACACACACCTAGGGACAATTGACAGAATCCAATTAACCTAATAGTCATGTTTTTAGACTGTAGGGGGAAGCCGGATTACCTGAAAAGAACCCATGTATGCCAGGGGAGAACATGTGAACTCCGTACCGAAAACCCAGGGAGGGGAAACAAACCTTCTTGCTGCAAGGCAGCCCAAGTGCTACCCAATACTCCACTGTACAGGCCTTACTTTTGACATCATATATGTTATTCTGGCTGTTTTCTGAAATGCTTAGGTTTGAGAAAACAATCAGCATGGTAACTGAAAGTCCTGAAGTATTTTCCTTCCTCCAAACACCTGTTTTAAATCAGTGGGTGATTAGCAGGTCCCAGTAGCCTCTGGTGGCTGCTGAGGAAGGAGTGTAATCAGGTGTGCCAGAGCAGAGACACATCTAAAATATGCAGAAGAATGGGTCCTGAGGACCAGGTTTGACAACCACTGGATAAGACTGACACATTGCTCAGGGACCAGACACATGTGATCCAGTAAACTGGCATCACTTGTCACAGGTGAAGATTGTGCTTCTGTGTGTAGTTAATGGAGTAAGTACATTCCTTAAGAGAATTGCCTGATTCCTCTGAGAATTTATAGCTAAATAGAGCAAAACTGTAGAATGGTAACTATTGTATAAGGAACGTGAATTTCAAGGAGGTTGGGTTATTAAAGGAAGCCCTGCAAACTAATAAATTTAAGTCGTTGAGTGTTTTAACATTATAACCTTAACACAGCAGGAAGCTCCCTGTGAAAACAATGTGTTGGCGATGAAAAGAAAGCAACAGCTTCATAAAGCATGAGCAGTTTCTGTTTGGGAGCTACTCTTGTATTGGATTTGATCTGTTGCAGCTGATGGACCAATCAGATGAGTTGCTCTATGTGGAGTCACACATACCATCATCCAGTCCCCTCTCAGTGCTGTTGCTTGTTGCCAGGGTGTCTATTCCCCGCAGGGGTAGAGGTGGAAGTGGAGCAGAAAATTTCAATGGTTGTAGATCTGCCACCTAAGAATACATCTGAGTACTGGTTTGTCATACAGGAACAAAGTCTTGACAGAGACCTATTCTAGTGAAGGGGCATTTTTCCTGGCCAAAACAAAAATGTGAAGTATGAAATGAGAAAATGTAGCGGTAAAATAACTTCTTTACTTTATTTAAGAGTGAAAAAGGATAACAGTCCTGTGAAAAAAAACACGTAGCTCCTTACATTTTCTTCTTTTCACACTTTTTCATCAATTGTTTTAATTATTAATTATGTGTCAAAAATACCCCCCGGAAATGTTAAATGCATTTATTAAACAGAAATAACATTTAAACATTTTTAAGCAAAGGATATTTAAACCAAACTGCCACTTTTCATCATGCCATGATCTATAGGTGTTTTGCATTTAATCAGGATATGTTACAGGCTGTTTAACATATACTTAAAACCAACATATAAATATGATTACCCATCCTTTTGTTTGCTTAGCTTAAACATAGGTTTTATTTGAGTTTAATTAAGAATTAGGTAACCTTACAGGTGTTTAGTACCGCTGTGCTGTTTAAAGTGGAATGAGAGAAGCTAGCATGCAGGCCGAGGGTGGTCTGTTCCTGCTTAGAGAAGCTCCATGGGTCCCCCTGGTTCTTGGGTTTCAGTCCTGGTCCATGCTGCCTGGTGGTTCTGGAGAACCAGGGGCTGCTCCGTGGAAGTTTATGCGTGCCCAAGGTGCTCTGTTCCTGGGTAGAAAAGCTCCATGGGTTCCCCTGGTTCTAGAGGTCCAGTGTGGGGTTCTAGTCTGTGTCCATGGGACCCTATCTCTGTGGTTCTCTGGAGGTCAAAGGTCAAAGGGTGCTCCATGGGTGCCCCTGGTTCTCTGGGTGTCCAGTGTTGGGTTCCGGTACCGGTCCATGGTGCCTGGTGGTTCTGGAGAATCAGGGTCTGCTCCATGCAAGTTCCTATGGGGCTAGGGTCCAATGTTCCTCGTCTACGTCAAGAGTGTAGTAGAGGACTCTGACTACTAAGCTTCCGTAACAATGCGTAGAAATAGGGTCATAATGTTTATAACTTTGACTATCTCCCGGGTGGGACACAAGTATCTTAAGCATTGGGTCATGGGGAAGCAAGAGGGAATCTGCCCGGCTTTGAGCGCTCCTTTCCTGTATAAAGAACCTCCAATTCCCCCATGTTTTTCTGTTGAAAAAAATATAAATAAATAAAAAGGATTCCAGCAGCCTGACTTGAACCATGGTGGCTCAGGTGGCCTCCTTGGGTCATAACAACTAGGCTACTGGAACCATGCCAATGCAATGGCTCATAGTGGTTGTATCATCGATTTCATTTAAAAAGTGAAAAGTCTTCTTACTTCAGGGATTCAAACCCAGGTTTCCCCATTGAGAGGCCAAAGCGCTAACCACTCGACTGCCACGATCAATCTATTGGATGACATAAGCTAACCCATAGCTCTTTACCAGACTGTTTACTTGTTTACCAGAGTTTTCAGCACCTTTTGGTCAGGGTCTCCGGACCCTTTGTTCATTCTGCGCCACACGAGGATTAGAGTGGAGCAGGTCCGTTTTTGCCCGAGTGAATGGTAAGTTGTTTTTAATGGATGGATTTCATTAAAATGGGTTTATTCTTAGGAGAATAACTAACTTAAGAATGGAATGCCTCAGTGCAGCAGGGTTAACTTGGTTAACATGGTTTGTGATCAATGTAAGCACTTATAAGCACTTGCTAGATTTACTTGAGTGTCGGCTATACAGGAGCACTGTTAGATGTTCCCATAAGTCCAGAACATCTCTCTCTTTTGCACTACAGGTGAAGGAGCATAAAATCAATTGTGCGTTTGGGCCGGCACAACTGTACCTCACCCCTGAAGAGATTAGTTGGTTGGAACAGTGGCTCCAGATCTGTGAAAAATTCCAGCCACAAACCAACCTGGTGTTCTTCGCTGAAAACAACATAAACGTAAATAAACTACATATCACCATGCAAGCTGCCTGGGCAGATATGGGGTTACCTGGATCTCCCTCTTTCACAGATTTGCGCATCTCCATAACAACATATGTAATAAATTATATCACTTTTTCATTTACTAAACTGAAATGAATACAAAATATTGAACAACTTTCTCTATTTTTCAATGCCTCAGACGTTCAGTCCCCTAATTCCTGCTCAAAGATCAGCGAAACAATGTGCCATGATACTTCTACGGCTGAAAAGTTTTACACACTCCACATGACAGCATCACACCTACCTGAAATTCGTCAGCAGTTTGAGCTAGCCATCGAGCCACAAACATCATCTGGTAGCACGGATGAAGTTCCTCTCCTGAGCTTGTCAGAGTCCTCCAGCGAAGATGAGGACCAGGAGGGCAAATCTGAAAAGAAGGTATGTCTTTTGTTATTGGCCTTAAGTGTCTGCTACACAGAAAGATTTACATGTAATAAATTTTGTGTTTTTATGTTTCAGAAACTCCAGGCTGCATCCAGCCCAGGTTCTCCAGCCACATCATCCAGAGCAGCTTCTCCATCCACCAACGGCATACCATCAGAAGTGCCAGTCCTTTGCAGAGGTATAGGTTAAGGAAACACCTTGGTTAAATCCTGGTTAAATCAGGATTTTTCAAAGTTGGTCATCTTTTGCGCCCAAATGGCAAAAAATTGCAAAAGCTCCCTAATAAGGGGACAGAGTCCCCTTTTATTGGTACAGAATGACGTGAGTCCCCACTAAGATAGTATAGAGTGACACACAAACTCAGACTGGCTGTCATGCTTTTCAACTCCAGCTTAGATTTCTTTGAAAATTATACCCTAAAGCCCAAAGACGCGATATGTGTTGATACATAAAACAGTAGATTCAAGCCTGATTTTTAGAAATGTAACTAGATAAAACATAGCTTTAACCCCATATAAAAAATAATCACTACTTATGTAACCTTTTATTTGTCACAGTTTGCAAAAAAGAATAACTCTCCCAGTAAACTCACAAGTTTGATACGCATGGTGTCCTGAATTCAGCGCATTTCCCTTTTTTACATTAACTATTATTAAAGAAGTATTTAAAAATTGTAACGAAAGATGAACTATAAATAAAACAAAGGAGGAAAAAGACTTTTCCGTCCTCCTTTTGTCCACTTTGTGGCTCATTAATTAATTAATAAATATTTTAATAGCCGCGCACCCGAAGCTCGCATTGTTACTTCCAAAAAACAAACAACAAAATAACTAACTATTGTTAAAGAACTATTTGCAAAGAACAAATAAAATAAATTCGTCAGTGCAGTAAGGAAACCATAAACCACTTGCGCCTGTCAGCTTGTGTTCTTTTGAGCCCCCAATCAAAACAGAAAACAAAACAAAAAAAATACTGGAACAACAAAATAACTAACTAACTATTAAGATATAACTAACAAAGTAACAAAGTATAACAAATAAAATAAACTATAGTGAACAGAGGTGGTCGAAGCTGCATGAAGTGAGCAGAAGCACTTTGTATTGCAGCATCCATGTCAGTTTGCCAAGAACAATTTTCAACACCTTCCAGTCAGTCTCCATCTTGAGGCACTGCAGGAGTCTAAATACAAAAATGAAGGAGGAAAAATACATTTCCATCCTCTTTTGTCCACTGTTATTAAATAACTATTTACAAATTGTAACTAGTAAAATAAACTATGATAAAAACTTTAAGTCCTTCTTTGGGTCAGTTTATTCGCAAGAACAATAAAAAACACAATCTTTATGTAAAGAATGACATTTCTACTTACCTCTATTCCTTCATCAGAAGCAGGTTTTTTATGGAGCTCCTGGCCTATAATTTCTTCTGGCACCAGGACAGGACCGCTCCAAGCACCCCATAACCTGCCAACAAAGCATGAGGCCAGCCAGACCTAAAAGGCAGAAAACTATTGCATCCTTTTATCAAAAGGCACCAACTGTATGTAAACTGTGCTTTACATCATCATATCACTTTGCAATTATTTGGTAGTCTGTTCAAAGTAATGTCGCCGTGTTAGTGAAGAGAATAGAGGGAGAGGGATGACAATTTCGCAAGGCAGGGATATCGAACTCAATGCATTTATTTATTATCCATTAAATCAGCCATTACAACCTTCAGGAGTTGTTGGTGGTCTTTTATAAATGTGTGCTTGAATCTGTGATTATGCCAAGACTAATGTTGTATGTTGTTACAGTTTGAGTTCTGAGAAAATCAAACTTTTAAGTCAGGCTAATGTCACAGTAGTGGCGCTTAGCATGCTAACTGCTAATGTGAGCATTTTAAACTGTGAGCTGTAATGTTAGTTAGTAACACCCAGTCAGATATCATGACTGATATTAGCTGAACTGGACATGGCAACATCCAGTTATTTAGACTGGCACAATGTGTTCAATGTAAGGTGAATCAGTTTTAGCAGTTGGGACAATTGGGTTGTTGTCATAGATGTCTCCATTGAATTGACTCCAAAGAATGACTGAGTCTGTTAGCTTGTTATCTCGCCATACATACACAGTAAATTCTTTTTTAGAGTCTAGAATCGAAATTTGTAGGCTTTACTACCCATTATAGACAACAATGCACTACACATCATTACTTATATGTTCTATTTTGAATCTTTTTAAATAAAAATAGATTGATGGTTTGCCAGCTTTGTCCCCCCCCCCACTTGCAAAAACCAATCTGCGCCCATGCAGCCATGGACCTCAAAGCACTTCCTACCCAAAACCATCTCCTGTAGTGTAATAAAAATTTGCAGCTCCAGTTGCACAGAATTACACAAAATTGTTGGTCCCTACCTACTGCGACCGTAGTGAAGTTAGTTTTATGATGGATATTTGACAGACATTCGACAGACATTTGCTCGAGTTAAAACTCTGCCATAACCGCTTCTTCGCTCCGGTTAAACCTTTTCTTCCCTCGGTGTAAACTGTGATCGGAGAAAGCTGGTCCAACACTGAAAGTCAACCCATATTACAAACTTTACAGTAAAACAACAGCCACAGCTTGTACCATTTCAAAATAAAGATGTAGGCCTAAGTTTTAAAGTCGATATTGTATTGAAAATGTTAATTTTTAGCTTATATGTAAAAAATGATCAAAGCAGTATAGAGATTGATGCAAAACTAAAAGGTTTATCAGGTGTATTTATAAATTGATCACCTGACCAGGAAGCTATATAGTTAAAATGTCGATATGTTCATGATAAAATATTAAAAAATAATTGAAGATTTAAATTGCAGAAATAAAAGCTGTAACCTTTGATCCCAGTGGTGTACTATGATCTAACATTGATTTTGAGTCAATTGATCACATGACCAGGAAGCCATTGAGCAAAAATTTCACTAAAAATATTAATTTAAAAAAATTAAAGATTTAAAATGGAAAAATAAGGAGTGTAACTTTTGAAGCCAGTGAAGGAATATGATCCAACACTGATTTTGAGTCAATTGATCACATGAACTGGAAGCTATTGAGTAAAATTTGTAATATTTCACTAAAATTAATAAAAAATGTAAAATGTAAAAATAAAAGGCGTAACTTTTTTAGATGGTAGAGTACTATGATCAAACACTGATTTTGAGCCAAATCATCACACGACCTGGAAGCTATTGAGCAAAAATGCTAATATTTCCATAAAAAACTTAATGAAAAAATATAAAAAATGTAAAATGTAAAAATAAAAGGCGTAACTTTTGAAGCCAATGGAATACTGTGATCCAACACTGATTTTAAGTCAAATCATCACACGACCTGGAAGCTATTGAGCAAAAATTTCACTAAAAAAATTAATGAAAAATAATTAAAGATCTAAAATACAAAAATAAGGGGCATAACTTTTGAAGCCAACATATGACGATGATCCAACACTGATTTTGAGCCAATTGATCACATGACCTGGAAGCTATTGAGCAAAAATGTTAATATTTTGATTTAAAAAGTAATAAAAAAATATTAAAAGTTTAAAATGTGAAAGTAAAAGGTGTAACTTTTGAAGATGATGGAGTACTATGATCCAACACTGATTTTGAGTCAATTGATCACATGACCTGGAAGCTATTGAGCAAAACTGCTAAAATATCCATATAAAACTGATTTAAAAAATAGAAGTTTAAAATGTAAAACAAAAAATGTAACTTTTGAAGATGAAGCTGTGCTATGATACAACATTGTTTTTGAGTCAATTCATCACATTATTACATTTTTGGAAGAGATCATGTCCACAGGTGGTTGAGGGACAGCAGCAACGTGAATACTCTCATTTTCATCAGATCAGAATCCCTCAAAATCAGGGTCCTCCTCAACACAGTCCTCTTTATCACAGACACTCTCCTCTGTGTCCCTTTCACCGTCAAACAGCTATTTAAAAACTTCTTTGACAGTAAACCTTTTCCCGCCCTCCACAGAGTGGGAAAGGTCAGTTCTACTTAGGCAGGGATGAGTTCAGAAGGTCACACAGACACACACACCTTCATGCCCATGGTCCAGAAGTATAAACATTCTCATGGAAATAATACAAAATGTATTAACTCAAATGGATCTCCTGCACCTGCAGGTATGTTCATGTTAGGTTACATAGAAGAAGAGCGGTGCGCCAAAGCAGTGAGGTCGAAGATTCCTGGCTGAGACAAATGGTTAGAGGCATCAGATTTTGATAATCCATTTGTTAATGTGGGTTTTAATACGGGTCGCTTTAAAAAAGGTCTCAGATTGTTTAATACCGGCGTCTGGGAGAAAGCTGGAGGGAGAAAAAGCCATTGTTAAGGCTTTTAAACATAACCAGGTTTGTGAGGTAAATGTGCCAAGTGATGTTTGGAAACCAGTCATAATAGAGGTTTTCAAAATTGCTCCAAAAGAGTAACTAACAGGCTGAGGATCATCCTGAGGGAGGACAGACGAGGAGTCCAAACAGCAGTGCTTCGTCCAGGTAAGAAGTTACAGCTTAATATGGATTACTTAATTTATATTCCATCTATCTAATATTAATTTGTCATAATAATGTTTTTTTTTTTTATTATTTGAATTTTTTATCATTCTTCTATGCATTGAAGGCTATACTACCATATATAATTATGTGCTATTTGGCTTATTTTTTATACGTTTCATTAATTTTCTGCTTTTTTTCGTCTGTGTACAACATTAGAGAATAAGAGGGAATTTGTAATCATATCTTACGTTCATTAAATCTATGTTTACTTCAAATACAAGACTGTACATAAGTCAAGCACATTCATACAGTTTATTATTTCATGGCTGCATATGGAAATATTGTTGGCTGTTGCCAAGGTGTTTATCAAAAAGGTGTTTTGTTATACAAAACAAATAACACTTAAACCTCCTGCACTTTCATGGGTTTATTACACCGAAAAACTGTTAGTGTGAAACTATTTAAAGATGTAAAGGCTTATTTGGATGAAATACCACATCATCTAACTCTGCTTGTAGTCTAATGGGAGCAATAGTTCCTAGTGAGTCGAAATTTTTTTGTATCATGTACAATATCTCTTACATTATAAGCTAAAATGAAATTCTAATTTTAAAAATGCCCACCTTCCTCTGATGTGGTTTTTGGAAAAAGATTAATTTAGTGCTTTTCGCCTGCCAAATTTTACATTGATCTTTCAGTTTCTAAAGTCTATTTCAATTTTTTTTTTTTTTATCTAAAACAATCAGGAAATATGGGCTACCTCTGCAGTGCCAGTCCTAGATAGCACTGTGGAAGCCTTTTTAAACTGTGTGCCGCAGCACCATTTCTCTAGTTGAGGCAGTCACAGTAGAAGACGGGGACTGACTAAAACCTCAAACAACATGCATTCTGATGAATACAGTCAATGCTTGCTTATTTATTCAATACATAGGCATCCAATTATAATTCTATCTATCTTGTTTTGTCTTACTAAATACTTTGTTTCATTCTAGATAACGTACAAGCAAAGGAAGGCCATGGAAAAGGAAAGTCAGATGGTGTAAGGGATGAAAAGGAGTAGAGTTACAATACAGATACTGAAGACATACCAGCAGCTGGAGTCAGTGACAGTAAAGTGGACAATGAAGGTGCACAGCAAAAGGGTCAGACGCACAGTTCAAGGTCCGTAAAAATTAACCAAATCATGACACAAGAACAAGACAAAAAGAATCACAAGGGAAAGACAGTTGGTAAGATGAATGAAGATGGGGAGAGTTACACTCAGGATAGTGAAGGCATACCTGAACCTGAAGTCAGTGACAGTGAAGGGGATGATAACAGTGCACATCAAAAGAGTCGGACGCCCTGTGTACAGCTATTCAACACTAGTCACATCATGAAACAACATCAAGGAAAAAAGAGTCACAGAAAGGGAAAGAAAGTCGGTAAGACAGATGGAGACGAGGACAGTTGCACTGAGGATAGAGAGGACATCCCAGAAGCTTAATTCATTGACAGTGAAGTGGATGATGAAAAAATTGAAAATAGACCTTGTAGACCAGGCCAAAGAATTTTCAAAATCTTTATTACAAAAAACAGTGGGAAAAATAAAACCTAAACATGACATGAATAAACTCGGATCACCATGGACAGACACATTGTATAACGGGTTTATAAAGGAGAACCCATGTTGCACACTTGTATTTAAGTACCATCATGTTAAAAGAAGTCATAGCCACAAAAAGAAATGTCAGTATTTCAGTGCAAAAGCAAAATGCACTTTTGACAAGCGTGCAGCTCTCTATCTTTTGTCAAAGAGAAAAAAGCCAAGTCTCATAGATAAAAAATTGTTTTTTACAGTGATTTGTGTTGGTGCTGTTACACACAGTAAAAACCAAAAAAGATTTTGACCTATAAAGTATCTGTTAAGAGAAAAAAAGCAAAAGCTCTATTGAAAGGTGTCAGCAATTTCCATTGCGCCATGCTGAAGAATACACCAGTTGACGAAATCACAGCTGGCAACATAACTCGTAGCATGACCAAGGATGTTTTAAAGAAAATATCCTCTGAAATGAAAAAGACCCACAGGCTTCACAATGATGTGATGCTGGAACTGATGCTCACTCAAAAAGTAATTTGGGAGAGCGGCACTCATGCATCTTTTACAGGCTATCCACACCACCTACAACTTGATCAATTTGCTCTACATTTGTACACAGAGGGTGGAGTTAAAATTTTGACAGAACACCTAAAGACAACCCCAGTAACTCTCTACAGACTCTACAGAAATGCTACAGTGTTGTGCAGAAAATACCAGATCAAAACAAGAAGGAGCTGTATTATGCATAAGTTCTACCGGGCATGGGCAAGGACAGCCCTCCCCTACCAGTCACAGAACTTGTGTCAAACAGTCATTTAATCCCCACCATATCACACTTGCTTATGAAATTCAAGAGGAAAATATCAAACAACACACAAAAAAATGAATAGCACAGGTTGAGAAATACCATAGCTGGGCTATGATAAATTCTTGCATTCAAAAGAGAAAATGTTTCTGACTACCTTGATAGAGCATACAACATTGCAATGGGAAAAACCAAGGAATTCCCAATCTTTAAAGTGCTTCATCTTTGCGCAGCCCACATTTTGAAGGCTGTTTTGCAAGAATTGGTGAAGAACACTACAGACAAAGGCGTGATGGAATATGCTTTATATGCCTTTGCTTACCTTCTAAAGTGCACCAGCA